>CAMTDV010000005.1:78641073-78737223 GCA_947069175.1 Scalesia atractyloides | reverse complement strand
TTAAGGTTTGTCTAATCACGATTAAGGTTACTAATCATGAATAACCATTTTAATCACCTTTTAATTACTCTTTGTTCGTGATTAGATTCTTAGAAAATTTTGCCATAGTTTCCCCTAAACTATGGCGTTTTTCACTTTTTTTCTAAACATATTTTTAAAGCATGTTTATGTCCAAAATTATCATCAATCTCAATCTAGTTTCAAATATCAACTTTGCATGCATGTATTATCCATAAACAACTCCATTTTTCCATGAACTTTCTATATATATTATTAAAATTACTTCTAAAAATAATGATATCTTTATATATTTCATCAAGGTCATTAAACCAACACACTACTTCACCCATGCACATAAACTTGCTTATGTGACCTTTTTTTAAATATTTATATCACAAATCATGTCCTAAGAACTTGTAAAAGTTAAATTTATTAATAATTACATTCAAGTTTATGGTTTAAGTTCATGGATATTATGAACGTGGCGATCTTGCATAGATCTAAACATCTACATGTTTAGATCATTATTTTTAACCATGTTCTTACAAGATCTTAATCTTTAAACACCCTACTTTATTATAACCAACAAGATAAATCAAACTAGCCTACACTAATCAACATATAATACATATTATTATTGTTGTTATTATTATTATTATTATTATTATTATTATTATTATTATTATTATTATTATTATTATTATTATTATTATTATTATTATTATTATTATAGACTTTTTAGTTTATGATTAGAGTTTTAGCTTTGATTTTTCATGGAGTTCAATATGATCAAGTTGTACATTTACATTCTATATATTATATCAAGTATGAAAATGGGTGTAAAGTGGTCTTACAACTTTGCACTAGATTAAAGAACAAGCTAAGGAAGAAGATGAAGTTGTAGAAGCTCCAAAGTGCTTCATAATGCTTCTCCATTGCTTAATTCTTCTTAAAAAGACCTTGTAAAGATTGAATTTAAGTGTTTAAGAATTGAAAATGGTGGATGTGGGTGTACTCCTTGAAGCCGTAAGTGAGAGTGAGATATGAGGGTGTTTGTGTGTTGTTGTGAAAGTGTAAGAATGAGGGAAAATGTGTTAATGGTTATAACAACTACAAGTTCTTATAAGTCAAGATATTCATGCACCATGCTTCCTTTTATCAAATCTTTGACAAAAATGATATGGTGAATGTGGGAGGGCCCACCATGGCCGATATTTTTTGTAGGATGGATAGGTTATATATTTTTATTAAAGTTTAAACATGTGTTGCAAATATAAGTCTAGATATTTATGTAATTACTAGAACGCTTGCATCATTAGGATAGTTAATGATGTTTAGGGTGTCAAATGAAGTTAAACTAGTTCATTAGAATAGTTAACTAGGTATTAGGATGATAAAAATATTACTAGTTCGTTCGCCGATTTGAAGCCGGACAATGTGCGAAAGATGCATTATAATACCGGCAATAACGTCTTAATTAATTATTCAATACCTTTGCGATTATTTAGAATATTTAGCATTATTTGCAAACCTTAATGTCATTGCAATTGCTATTTTTTAATTGCAAACAAAATATAATTGTTATATTATAGTGCGTACTGGACAATTTATAAATGTAGTATTTTTCGGAAAGTTAAAGTATTGTGGGAGGTGGTACCCCTAACTTGGGTTTTTAGTAAATACATTTGTAATGATACGCTTTCGTATCATTCGTTAGTTGTTCGAGCAGTTTCTGAACTTGCTGGCATTAATAGTGTGTTCAGGTGAATAATGTTTTCAGCATTTTGTCAACATTTTCGGACATAGTTTATCGTCTTCTCGCGACGTGACGAAAGTAACATTACCATTTGTACAGTTTAAACATGTCCTACTATTGCTAGTCTTGTATGAGCTAATCATGCACAAATAAAGCCATAAATGAACGCAGTTTAACGTATAAATAGTCGTTAAGTTGTACGGAATTATCATTAATTTTGCCGGTTGTCATAGTAACATGCAAGTACGGATATATCCTCGTTACAAAATAAATAAACTAAATTATTGTGAGGAAAAAATATAAGCCTAAATCATTTACTTTTTCTATTCATGATTCATATTTTTTAAACAATTTTATTCTTACATACAAAAAACCATTAAACTAATTTGTTTATTTTTTTCATTTCTAAACGTTTACATATAGGTGTAGAAGATATACCTAACTAAGTGAATTTATTTTATATGTATTCTTTAAGAATAGTGGAAGAGATAAATAAATATTGTATTTTAATGATGTTCTTGTATTTTTTAAATTTCTTAATGAAAAAAATAATGCTTTATCTTGTTTTTTAGTGTGTAGAACCTTCTATATGTAAAAATATATGTAAAAAATGAGTTTTTATGAAATTTGAGCAAATTACATGTCCTTTTGGTTTACACTATTCAACATTTTGAGCCCTAAATATTTTTTGTACTCATCTGAGTTCTCATGGTTTACACGTTCCTGCACTATATGTCCTTCCGTTAAACTTGGTGTGAATATTCTGTTTAATAGTCAACGAAGACCATTGGCAAAGGGTATTATCATTTTTTTTCACCCAAAACCAGCACATAAAAACTAGCAGATTTGTTCATCACATGTAGGGGTGAGTATGGTGTGGTTCGGTTGGTTATTGTCAACAACCGAAACCATAACCGCACACTTGGTTATCAAAAAATAATAACCGTTAGTTTCGGTTAACGTGGTTTCAGAAAATCGGATATTGACGGTTAATGCGGTTTTGTGTTCTGTTATAGGTCGGGTTTTTTCATTGTTTGTAAAGTTGGATTTTAAATGTGTGGGTCATGCGTTTATGGCATTATAGCCTAGTGGCATCTTGGGGTGGATAAGGCTTAGAGACCATTAGGTCTCGGGTTCAATTTCTATAAAGGGGTTTTCCCAGATTTATTGGTGTTCCTCTTGAATTGATGTATAAGCATTATAGCCTTGTTGTAACAAGCCGCTTACTCGCAAGCTCGTCGCTCTCGTTACGCCTAGCACCAAAGATTCGGATCATAATGTAACCTAAATCGCTTATTACGCTACATCGCATATTTTCGCATCACCTCGCACAACACAACGCATTATATCACATTAACACAACGCTTATCTCGCACAAACTAAATACTATCAAACTTTGCATGAAGTTTCCAAGGCTATCTGCTCGCTTAAACTGCAACGCGACTCTCGCAAGACTTGGGAACAAAACCGCATGCTACCTCGCTCATCTCATCGAATCTTAACTTAATTTAATCGATTAATACGTTTGATACTTCGCTATAACGCTAAATATAACTATCAAATACGAACCGGATCGCCAAACAATCGATAAACAAAGAAATTCTGAGTTTTGGACAAGTTCGCTCGAACTTGGGTGACCCCAAGTTCAGCCGAACTTAGCTGGCCAAAACTCAATTCCTTCTTTAACCACAAGTTCGCTCGAACTTGTACAATTATGTAAAGATAAAACTGAATGTTCTGATTATTGTAATCCTAATCATGAACCCTTCTGTCAACATGGATCATGTTGTTGTTGGTAAAGCATTTGTTCAATGATTTACCTTGGATAAATCCTAATAAATTCATATTATTTTGTGATCTAGATGGTTGGTTTATTACCCTTTGAGTTGGTTGATTACCTATCATCAAGAGTTGGTTGATTGAGTTGGTTGAGTTATTACTCCTTTCTTACCGATCATCACGATTTGTTTGATAACATATCACACAAATAGAATATTTTGTGAGATAAATACTTGGTGATCAAATAATAAAATAAGATGATGAAAAAGAGACACCGACGGATCTAAGATTTTAAAAGTCTAAGTGGGTTTATAATTTGTTGACTTATAAAAGTCAAAATGGGTGTAATTTGGAGGGAGTTTCTTATTGTGATAGTCTACAAACCACTGGGTTGCATATGATAATCGTAAAGGGTAAGATTGTCTTTACACATGGGATTACAAATGCTATTAACACTGTTGGGGCATTAGGTAATGAAATAACCACGTTGGGGAGTCAGGGACAAAAACTGGAAGAGAGTGAGTCAGAGGGCTATCTGGACCGAATCTCAAGGAGACAAATTTCACTTTACTCCTTTTAATCCATAATTTTCTACTTTAAAAACCCTAACATAAATTAAACTTAATCAACTTCCAAAACAAAAGCACACCAAAATCAACAAAAAGATCCATAGTTTCTGTGGGTTTGTTGAAATCATTGATCTTTATTAACTTCCTAAACAACCCCACAAAAATTTCACAACAATTTCAACATAAAGATTTATAATTTCAGTTTGGTTTGTAGAAATTATCAATCTTTTTAGAAATTTCAGTAGTTGGTATATGATCCAATTAGCCGAAATCACCATTTCTTTTCTGAGATCCCCCGTTAGCTTTCAAGAATCCACCATTAGTGCTACAGTTAACCACAAACCTGGACAAAACCATTACACAAACAAGGAGATATCAACGTCATCTTCACCGATTCCGACACGACAAGGATCTCCGGAGGAACTCGAAATCGTGAAACCAAGGCTTCCGGTTGTTGGTTCAGGTCCCCACTCTACACTCACACAAATACTAATTTGTATATATGTGAACAAACTTAATACTGACGAAAAATTTGAATGAAGATGAAGTTGTTTCTAATGAAAATTGGGTTCAATATTCATTAAATAAAAGGCCAATATATATAGCCATACAATCACAACCACGTAGGAATAAAAAAAATAAAACCCACTAAATCTCCTAAAGACTAGGTAGATAGCATGACCCACTCTTCCAACGTGCATGTTCCCAATAAATATCTCCACACAAATCGGTCAAACTAAATACCAATTCTCACCTAATTAAATAATCCTAAATATAAAATTACTAGTGCCAAATAGTCCATATTTGCATCTCACGTGAAGCATAACCATGCATCTTTAACTTGTTCCATGCAAGCTCAAATAAAATATGAAGATCGAACTGGACCGTGACCCGTAAACGAACCGATTCCATCCAACAATCACCCCCTTAATCGTTTTGTCCACACCCATCACCGCAACACCGAACCACCTTGGTTCCGAACCATTACGACTTTTACCGGACACCCAATCTTCAGCTCGATCACGTCCAAAGTCTCACGGTTCAACCCAAATAAAAAAACCACCACACTTGTAACATGTCACATGGCATCACGTTGGAAACGCTCACTAACATCCCGACTTTTCACGGATCAACGACCTCACCCCGGTCACATCCAAAGCCACCTGATTTGAACTCCAACTCCATAATGTCAACACTGTGTAGTTTCTCAAATCTCTTTTTATCATGACAACCCGCACCTTTTTCCGATCAAATATGTTCAAGAGGCCACTCCACAGACAAAGAAAACAAAGCCACCTGCTTAAGTCGTTTTCTCACCTTGCCAAATGAGACGAATCCAAAGCTACTTGTTTTGACGGATCCATTCTGCCCGCTTTTCATGCAACACATCGGACTCCTCTTATCACAACCAACCGATCAAGGTACCCGTTCTCACCATCTGTTGTTATAACCGATTGTATACCAGCCACGCAAACCCGCAACTAACAACCGGACAACACTGAATCGTCTTCCTTTCATCATCACTAACAGCCACGAACACCGATATTCATCACGGTCACCCCGTCATCTCAACCGGTACTACCCCGCAACAACGGCTGACCCGAACACCACAACGTCTTTGTCTTCCGCTGTTAAACAACCCGAAACCTTCTTTTACGCCTGTCCTCCACCGACCGACACACCCGCTGGCGGCAGAGGCTTTCCGATTCGAGCCTTAGGCTCTGATACCAAATGTTGGTTCAGGTGCCCACTCTACACTCACACAAACACTTATTTGTATATATGTGAACAAACTTAATAGTGACGAAAAATTAAGAATGAAGATGAAGTTGTTTCTAATGAAAAATGGGTTCAATATTCATTAAAAAAAAGGCCACAATATATATATAGCCATACAATCACAACCACATAGGAATAAAGAAAATAAAACCCACTAAATCTCCTAAAGACCAGGTAGATAGCATGACCCACTCTTCCAACGTGCATTTTCCCAATAAATAGAGTTAATTATTGTGGTTTGTCAAAAATCGCTATTTCAGTCCATTAGTTTAAAATTTACGATTTCAGTCCCTATGGTCTCACTTTCGTAACCATTTCAGTCCACCTTACAACAATTTCAGTCCATGTACATACGTAATAAATGGATTGAAGTGGTTACGAAAGTGAAACCACATGGACTGAAATGGTTACGAAAGTGAAACCACAGGAACTGAAATCATAATTTTTAAAAATAGTGATTTCTGACAAACCACAGGGACGAAAACAGTAATTAACTCCAATAAATATCTCCACTAAGATCGGTCAAAGTAAATACCAATTCTCACCTAATTAAATAATCCTAAATATAAAATTACTAGTGCCAAATAGTCCAAATTTGCATCTCACGTGAATCATATCCATGCATCTTTAACGTGTTCCATGCAAGCTCAAATAAAATATGAAGATCCAACTGGACCGTGACCCGTAAACGAACCGATTACATCCAACACCGGTAAGGTTTCTATGCGGCTCTATTCCAGTCAACGATAAACCGTTCACCGCCTTCCGTTCTGCTCTGCTCTCGTTCCTTGAGCTTCAACGTAGGAAATTTTCAAATTCAGTCGATAGATACCTTGGTACAATTAAAATCCTTTTAAAAACTTAGCAACAAGACTATTATTCCTGACCAACTGACTTGATTATCTTTTTTTTAAATCATCACAGTCCCAACATACTATAAAAATGGCCCAATGGTGTTTCAAGTTCCATCTATAATCCACCAACTTTGTTTTTTAATAACGAGTATTTAGGAGTAAAATCTCATATTCAGTTATTCACCTATGGTGGTGGTGGTCTCCGGACGGTGGTGGTGGCGGTGAAGAAGTAAACTGATTTAAATTAGGGTTTTTTAAGGTTGAAGACAAGGGGTTAAAAGGAGAGGGTTTAATAAATAAAATATTAAAAAATGGAAAAAGATGAAATTGCCACTCACTTAACGGAGGAACATGGTTAGGGTTAAATTGGTTGGACTAAAATGACAAGGTTGAGAACTTTTTGGACCCACAAGCAATAAATAAAACTTTTGGACAAAACTGACAAAACTGCCCAAATCATAAGGACTAAAATGACGTTGTTATTATTATTATACTCCAAAGCTACTTTCGCCATTTTATACTGATCCTCAACCACCCACATTACACCACTTTCGTACTATCACCCCATACAAACTTAAGGGTTATGAGAAGGATGATGGCGGCCATATATATATATATGTGATGGTTAGGAGGTTTCGAGATGGATGATGGTTTATGGGGTTTACGACAAGAGATATGTGATGGTTGGCTTCCAACAGAGGTATAGGGTTTCGAGAAGGATGATAACGACTATTAGGGTTTTGAGATTAGTGTTCCAACAACTAAGGTATGTTCTAGTAAACTGTCACACCCCGATTTCCACGTGTATTCCGGTGGGCCCGATGGGGAGTATTGTGACAGAAGTTGATAACATCATAACCAAACAACACAGAGCAACACAGCGGAAGTCTTGGATTTAAAATATTATTACAACCCGATAATGATCAAAGTTCAAAAATTATAATTACAGACGGATGGTAACAAAGATCCACAGGTGGATCGGAAATATATACAAAATGATTAACAGACTTTAATGGCACTACTAACGTAACAACCCTCAAAAATATTCCCAGCGACAACCCGTAATCGAAACCAGAAACACGCGCGATGAAACTGGGATCCTCGATCAGAAAACTTAACGGTTAAGAAAATTGGATGGTTAACGCACTAGAGTACACTTATTAGATTCACAATTAAAACCAAACCAAGTGGGACCAAGACCCGAGCATACGCGATAAGTATCGGCACGAAAATCGAGAAAAACGCCCGATTGGACGAGAAAGGGGGCCAGGGACACGCGTCCAACATCACGACACGTATCGAGCCTACGTGGGACACGTGGCAGCCGAAGCCAGGTCGAATATCCCCGCGCCACGCGGGAGAGACCTTGTATCCTGGCACGACGCGCGGGAGATGCCCAGTTGGGCTATATAAAGGCAGGCGTGGGACAGAAACATTTGCACTAGTTCGATCGAATTTCGATGAACTCTCTCTCTCTCGTATCTTCGTTTCTCTGCACAACACCCCCCCCAACCCCTAAACCTGCGAAGCGCTACCCGCTGTAAGTATCTTAACCCCCGATCACTAATTCACTATCCTACCCGAGTTAGGACCAACGCATGTCAAGGCTCCGCCCGACTACGTTTGTTGAAATCCTATCTCCTGTTGTATGGACACCCTACCCGATCGATCTAGAATCACCAACGCATGTCTAGGCTCTGCCTGACTACGTTCGTTGGAGTTCTGTCGTGTGTTGTATGGTTAAAGTGACTTTGGTTATTTTACTAACACATGTGCATTATATGTTTTAATAGCAACTCAAGATATAATCAGGTATTGTCACCAGAAAGCCTGTAGGAATATCTAAGTTTTCAATGTGAGTCATTCTCCTTTTCTCAAATGCTTTGCAAACCCGAAATGTTTTTCAGTTATATTACAGTGATTAAGTTTTTGTATTCTTACTGGGAAACTACCGTAAGTATGTGGGGTTTTGTATACATTACTTGATAATCTTCACTGTTGGACAATGGGTTAGCAAATGAGTGATATAACCACAGTGACAGGAACCGCCACCGAGTGACAAATACTATTTAAAATAAGTTTCTTTGCTATTGGACAATGAGCTAGGCAATAGTAGTTTGGTAAGATAAACAAATATAAATACTCTTAATGATGTAAATATAAAAATGTGTCATTTTGTACCAATTGAATGAACTCAGCAGTATTTCCTGCTGACAAAAATATTTTTAAACATGTTTCAGGTAATTTCAGTAGATCGGATTAAGAGTTGGGATAGAGCACCAAAAGGCTTAAAGGAGTGGCTTATTTTATCAATTAAATTAAGAAATGTTGTTTTATGAATTCGGGTTTATCCCTTATTAAAAGCTACCTTTATAAAATATGGGTTTTATTCCCATCTGTTTAATAAATAAAAATCCGGTGTTTCTAAACTCTGATATTTTTCCTAACTACGGCCCTGATGAAATTTCCGCTGCACTGTTTTCAAAATGATCATTGGTACCACCTGACTGGTTCACGGCTCCCGCTCCCAGGGTGGGGTCGGGGGCTGTGACAGAAAGTGGTATCAGTGCCACTGGTTTAAGCAATTAAATGTTGTGATAATACCTAAGCTTAAATAAAAGAGTTAGAAAATTGATATTAACTGGTAGCGTCAGGATAGTATTTAAACTTAAGAAAGATGCACTTTTAAAATCATGGGTTGAGAAAATCCTTTTTATGAGAAATACAATTACCTCTCCGGCAAGATTGGGTATGGTGTGGTAGACTCTCCAACTTATCCGGGTAAGATGGGGTAGCCTCTCCGGCAAGACCGGGTAAGATGGGGTATATGTTAAAAAAAATTACAGAATTCCCTAAATAATACCATGACCTGATGTCTAGCCTATTTTTGAAATGTGAACTTGTTAATTACACTAACCTTTTGAATGGTATGTATATCACAATATATGAAACATATGATCGTATGGATATGTATATCTATAAGGAAATACAAAATCCATTTAGGTGGTATTTTACACTTAACCAATAAAGTTAAGAGGTTAATACAAAATAACCTATGTGTTACTTTTGTGAATATAAATTTAAATGATTGTTTTGTTTTAATTATTCTAGGATATTAATATTTGCAATTCAGATGTCGAATGAAGTATCACATAATCAAGAAGTTCATGCGAATAATGAAAATCCCTTAAACAAAGAGCCCATAGAAAACATAATCGCCCAAGGAATAGCCAATGTTATCCCGTTAATTATTGAGGCTGTTAAAAATCCCGTAGAACATACCAAAGCTGTGAGTAGCAAGCGTACTCATAGTGACAACTTTAGCCACAGCGCCAATGGAGATAATGATGATATTATCAAAACCCCATTACCTAAAAGGATGAAAACAATGACTGCTGGATGTTCCTATAGAGAATTTCTAGCTTGTAAGCCAACTGAGTTTGCCGACAGTGAGGGAGCCACAGCTGCACAGCGATGGTTGGAAAAGATGGAAGTTGTTCTTGAGATCAACAAATGTGCCGAAGAAGACAAAGTCATGTATGCTTCCAATCTCTTTAAAGATGAAGCCTTAGAATGGTGGAATACTATTCTTCAGGCAAAAGGAAGTGACATGGCCTATTCCATGAACTGGGGAGAATTCAAGGAAATGGCAGAAAGAAAATTGTCCTCCTTATGAGAAGGAACAAATGGCAAATAAGTTCCTAAATCATAGAATGGTCGATGTAAAGTGTCGTGAATATACGACAACATTCTTCGAATATGCAAGAATGGTACCAACTCTGGCTTCGCCAGAACCTGTACTAATTTCTCGTTATATTTGGGGACTGATTAGTGAAATCCGCGATATCGTCAAGGCAGCTAGACCTCAGACTATCGAGGAAACAGTCGAACTAGCCAATACATTAACAGAAGGACTAATCCGTACAAGAGAAGAAAACAAGAAGAAGGAGTTAGCCTGGAAAATTACCCAAGAATTTTACCCTGATGATTCCTATAAGAAGAAAGGAACTGAACCGTCATTTGAGAAACGTATCTGCAAATACTGTAATAAAAAGCATTCAGGAAAATGCTACTTTAAGAGAAATCCCTACTGTAACCTCTGCAAAACACATGGCCATAAGGAAGAACAATGCAAGAGGAAAAACCCAGACTGTTTTAACTGTGGATAAACAGGCCATATCTGCCCATACTGCCCAAAACTGACAAAGACACCCGATAACAAGGCAAAAACAACAGACAGGGTTAAGAAGAACGCGCGAGCATTCGTACTTACTACGCAAGAAGCATAAATGATTCCAGACGTGATCGCTGATATGTAATATCTAAGTTAAAGCATCACTTTACCCTAGTACAAATCGAAATTAATAAATAATGTTTTATGTTAACTACTTCATCTGTTCAGAACCATAATAGACTTGTTTGGTGTCCACCTTCTTTGAATCATTTATTTTCATAACACCTTGTGGTGGCCTTTTTCATTAACTTGAAGTTTGAGCTAATCTCATTTGCACACCCGATATATAGATTTATTCATTAAATTATGTTGGTTCATTATCTTGAATAATCTCAATACAATTATGTGTTAAGATAAAAGTACACAACTTCATGTTATTTTTCGGTGTACCTCTATCGGTTCTGTCATCATTTATTGAAGGTTCTATGATATTCATTTATTCTTTCATTATCAATTTAAAATCCTATGAGATATGTTTGAAATAAATATTTGAATTTACTTCACTAAAACCTTTCACTTGATTACGAACACGGGGAACTTGTTCGGTCACCGTAATTAGTAAACTATTTTGATCATTACGACACCTTGTGGCGTCGGTATAAATTACTAGCCTGAGCTAATCATGATCTTACAGAACTACATATGCTTCTCGTTTGACTCGTTTTTCAAAACAGTCTTAATACAATTACGTATTAAGATAATGATACACTAAATTCTATTGTGTTTCAAGTGTATCCCTGTCATTCAGATAATGTCAACACATTGATTTTTCCTCATGACATGATTGGATAGTTGACACATCATCTTCGTGCTTCTATTTCACTTGAGCTTGTTGATTCTAAGTCTTCCTTAATTGACAACCAAAGTAAGTTTTCCTTTGGCAGTGAATTCTATTGTTTCCAAAAATCATTCACAAATTGTAAACATTCGATCTAGACACCTATTGGTCATAAATCTTTCTTTTGGTTTGGCCCATGTAAACTTCGTCACTCTGATGGTTATATTATTACACTTCATTCATTTGATATCGATTTATGGAAATGATTCAATTAAACCATTGAGTTTTATTCATTGTAAACCTTGTATTCACAAAATTTGTATATGTCCTGATCCATTTACCATAATACTATTAAGTATTGATTAACGCGTGACATCACCCGGAAATGACATCATGACCTAAATCTCGAGGAAGAGATTTAAAACAAGGTGGGGAGGATGTAACAACCCTCAAAAATATTCCCAGCGACAACCCGTAATCGAAACCAGAAATGCGCGCGATGAAACCAGGATACTCGATCAGAAAATTAGCGGTTAAGAAACTTGGATGGTTAACGCACTAGAGTACACTTGTTAGATTCACAATTAAAAACCGAACCAAGTGGGACCAAGACAAGAGCATACGCGATAAGTATCGGCATGAAAATCGAGAAAAACGCCCGATTGGACGAGAAACGCAGCCAGGGACACGCGTCCAACATCGCGACACGTGAAAGCCTACGTGGGACACGTGGCAACGAAGCCAGGTTGACGACCCCCGCGCCACGCGGGAGAGACTTTGTATCCTGGCGCGACGCGCGGGAGATGCCCAGTTGGGCTATATAAAGGCAGGCGTCGGATAGAAACATTGCACTAGTTCGATCGAATTTCGACTAACTCTCTCTCTCGTATCTCCGTTTTTCTGCACAACACCCCCCCAAACCCCTAAACCCGCGAAGTGCTACCCGTTGTAAGTATCTTAACCCCCGATCACTAGTTCACTATCCTACCCGAGTTAGGACCAACGCATGTCAAGGCTCTGCCCGACTACGTTTGTTGAAATCCTATATCCTGTTGTATGGACACCCTACCCGATCGATCTAGAATCACCAACGCATGTCTAGGCTCTGCCTGACTACGTTCGTTGGAGTTCTGTCGTGTGTTGTATGGTTAAAGTGACTTGGGTTATTTTACTAACACATGTGTATTATATGTTTTAATAGCAACTCAAGATATAATCAGGAATTGTCACCAGAAAGCCTGTAGGAATACCTAAGTTTTCAATGTGATTCATTCTCCTTTTCGCAAATGCTTTGCAAACCCTAAATGTTTTTCAGTTATATTACAGTGATTAAGTTTTTGTATTCTTACTGGGAAACTACCGTAAGTATGTGGGGTTTTGTATACATTACTTGATAATCTTCACTATTGGACAATGGGTTAGCAAATGAATGATATGATCACAGTCACAGGAACTGCCACCGAGTGACAAATACTATTTAAAATAAGTTTCTTTGCTATTGGAAAATAAGCTAGCCAATAGTAGTTTGGTAAGATATACAAATATAAAAACTCTTAATGCTGTAAATATAAAAATGTGTCATTTTGTACCAATTGAATGAACTCACCAGTATTTCTTGCTGACAAAAATATTTTTAAACATGTTTCAGGTAATTTCAGTAGATCGGATTAAGAGTTGGGATACAGCACCAAAACGCTTAAAGGAGTGGCTTATTTTATCAATTAAATTAAGAAATGTTGTTTTATGAATTCGGGTTTATCCCTTATTAAAAGCTACATTTATAAAACATGGGTTTTATTCCCATTTGTTTAATAAATAAAAATCCGGTGTTTCTAAACTCTAATATTTTTCCTAACTACGGTCCTGATGAAATTTCCGCTGCACTGTTTTCAAAATGATCACCGGTACCACCTGACTGGTTCACGGCTCCGGCTCCCAGGGTGTGGTCGGGGGTTGTGACAACTAAGGGTTGCAAGTCATCTACGTTAACGCATGCGCAGCTTCCAGCCTATTACGTGTTGTACCTGTATCTTAACCTTTTGAAAATACGTCAGTTTTCACTGGTAAATACAATCAACCGACACATTTGAAAATATTTTCAAAAATTGTTTAAGTGCACTTTGCCGTATTTTATAAATAACTTGGGACAGTTCAAAATGACCTTGTATACAGTTTTACAAGCCTATCAATACATATGGGGCCCAGTACAGAAACCGAGACATGATCAACCGACACACCACTTCTGAACTCCCAAGGAGCAGATAAGTAAAATAATTTGCATCTGACGGGTGTATGTCTACACCCCGTTCTTAGTTCGTGGCCATTAGCAATTTAATACGCCTAAGGATATCCCAGACACGGTCGAGTTAACCCCCAATGTTTAAGTTATCGGACAATATAGATTAAAATGAGTTATGAGATTTAGTTAAATCACAATCCGACAACATGATCCCATACCCGACCAAGTAGTAATAATTTGCCGTATCCCAAGCCCGTATAGGGAAAACAGGTTAAGAGTATTTACCTGAGCTAAATCTTCAAGATATAAATAACTCAGTCGTAAGTAAAATAGTAAGTACAGGTTACAATCTATTGGGAGGCGTTTATTCTAGAATGATGGTATTAATAACCAATTAGAATGCTAACGGGTCCTTAGTTAAGTCATAGACTTGAACCGACTAGTCTTAAGTTTGATAAATACGGTACGATACGCTAGATTAAGCAATGACCGGAATCAAATGTAGTTTAAACCTGACAAGTACTAAGAATTATTTAATATGGGTAAACATATTACATTCTGGATTTTGAAATAAAAATAATAAGGTTAAACCCGTTTCGGTTAAATTATGTAAACTAGCCACGTAGGCTTAACCGTTCGCATATAAGCGAAACCAGGTAACCGGATGAGTCATATACAAGTTCCATATTCCAAAATATTTTAAATATGTTTAATATCAGTAAGATATTAACATGAATGCCCGTTTATGTTTTAAAATCATGTTACGCCTTAAAAGGGCGTTTTGGTCATTTTATGCCTTATAAATGAGGTTTGCGAGTAAACTGAGGTTAAGGTCATAAACATTATGTAAAGATATGTATTTTATGATGTTATATCAGTAGGATATCAAATATATGTATGGTTGATAGTTTTTTAAACCAAACTATGCCCTGTAAGGGCATTTTGGTCATTTCACACATAGTTTTGATGTCATATTTGGGATTCTGAGTTTAGGACTTGTACCTACCATAAAATTATTTGAAATATGTTTTTAAAATCAGTAGGTAACATGTCTTGGTTCATAGATATGGTTTTAAACCATACTATGCGCCGAAAAGGCGATAAAGTCGATAAATGTCGATTAATTCGATATTTAATGAACACTGAAGTTATGATCAGTTTTATATAATCAAAATAAGTCATTTAATATATTATAATAGTAGGTAAAATATTTGGTTATGAAAAGTTTGGTTAAAACTATTTTATACGAAAAAGGGTATTTTAGTCATTTATCGGCATTGTACGAATCCTTAGCATCAACTTAGTTTATAATATGTTTTAATATCCCAATAAGTCCTGCTTATGATATTACATCAGTAGGTGTTGATTTATGTGAACAAATCATGTTTAAAAATCATTCCTTGTGCCGAAAGGGAATTTTAGTCAAGTTTAGGCATAATAACGGAAACTTGCATAACGACTCTGAATACTACATGACCATATAGTATGACTCCAGAGAGTGATATTACAATATAACATTGTCATAATGCAACTTATAATCAGTACCCTAAGTTGATAATTCGGGTCAGAATAGAAAGTCAAAGCAGCAGTCAAACTTTGCAACTTTCGGTTGCTTACCGACCTTAAAGGAGGAATTGACGGGCAGAACATGTTTACACATGTTCTAATAATTATTAACAAGTTATTAAAGTGATAAAATAGTTTTTATAACACCTACATTACTAATTATGAATTATTTTCAAAAACTGACTCGTTGACTTTTATTGACCATATCTTTGACCCGTCAATTGACCAAGTAAATGTGATCTTCAGGAGGTTCCCTTTTAAGGGATTAACTGTCACACCCCGACCCGCTTTGACTTTTGGATTAAAGCCTATAAAAACAAAAATAAAAGGTTGGAACACTTACAAGTGGTCCAAGTGAACTTCTTACACTCAGTTGGAGGCCTTTTAATCAGAAGCAAGCTCAAGATCAAGAGTAGAGAGAAGAGGAGAGGTACGAGCAAAGAAAAGTGTTGCAACACACCTCTATTTATAATGAGGAGCATGAACAAGATTAAGCCAGGTGTTAGGACTTGACCTAAGATGTCTCCAGGTGTTTTTGAGGTGGCATTCACTGAGCAAGAGTGGTAAAATGGCGAGAAAGGTGGCAAAGCAGCAGGCTGCCAACAATCTACCACTGGCAGTCCCTTATGGACCGTAAGGGTTAAGCCTTGCAGTCCGTAAGGAACTTAGGCGCCCACAGAATTTGAATGGTTACGGACAGTAAGGGCTGAGCCTTGCGGTCCGTAACTGCTTCCAAAAACAAAGGTTTGAGCAATTTTCATTTTGGTCCTCCAACTTTTATAATCGTCGTTCAAAGGTTATAAAATAACACAACAACGCTTTTGGTCCCTCTCGCCCAACATGTGGCAAACGAGGATCAGCGAGACACGTGTCGGAATTTTATTGGACGGGTTTTCAAGAGGTGTTACATCCTCACCCCATTAAAAGAAATCTCGACCTCGAGAGTTTATTCAAACAAATGGGTGTACTTTTGTCGCATAGTGGACTCGACCTCCCATGTATATTCGGGACCTCAACGGGCATCCCATTTGACCTTTATAATCGGCACGTGCTTTCTTTGAAGCTTTTTAACCTGCCGATCTTCCATCGTTATTGGTTTCTCTACGAACGTCAGGTTTTCGTCAATTTGCACATCTTCGTGTGACATTGCTAGTGATTCATCAGCCAAGCATTTCTTCAAATTTGAAATGTGGAATACATCGTGAATTCCTCTGAGCTTTTCAGGTAACTTAAGCTAGTAAGCTACGGACCCGACACGTTTGATAATCTCGAACGGTCCTATATATCTCGGGCTCAACTTGCCCTTTTTACCGAATTGCATGACGCCTTTCCAAGGTGACACCTTTATCCCCTATCTGGAACTGTAGAGGCTTGCTCCCCTTATCTGCGTAACTCTTCTGCCTATCTCGGGCAGCTTTGAGACGGTCGCGGATTTGCAAAATTTTATCTGTCGTTTCAAGGACTATCTCTGGTCCTGTTAGTTGGGCTTCCCAAACTTCTGCCCAGCAAACGAGGGTTCGACACTTTCTTCCGTTCAAGGCTTCAAATGGAGTAGCCTTGATACTTGTATGATAACAGTTATTATAGGAGAATTCGATTAGGGGTAATTGATTATCCCAACTTCCACCTAGATCGATCACGCATGCTCGTAGCATGTCTTCCAACGTTTGAATAGTACGCTCGCTTTGTCCGTCAGTCTGCGAATGATATGTCGTACTAAAATTCAATCGTGCCCAAGGCTTGTTGGAAGCTTTTCCAGAAATGTGAGGTATATCGTGTATCTCTATCGGATACAATAGATACCGGTACGCCGTGTAAGGATACAATTTCATCCAGGTAAAGTTTAGCCGATTTGTTGGAACTGTAAGTTTCTCTGATTAGCAAGAAATGAGTTGACTTAGTCAGCATGTCTACGATGACCCAAATCGTGTCATTACCATGATTGGTCTTAGGTAACTTGGTGATAAAATCCATAGTTACACATTCCCATTTCCACGTGGAAATCTCTAATTGTTGTAGAAGTCCTGACGGTTTCTGACGTTCAACTTTAACTTATGAACACGTCAGAAACTTAGCTACATGTGTGGATATGGATTTATTCAAACCCATCCACCAACAATTAGGTTTCAAGTGTTGGTACATCTTATCACCTCTCGGATGAACAGAGTACTTGGAGTTATGCGCTTCTTGGAGGATTTGATCTCTAAGTCCTCCAAAAATTAGAACCCAATTCGTCCGTTAAGTCGAAGGATTCCATCCTTTCCGGGTGTCAACTTGTCAATAGTTCCACCTCATTCTTCACTTGGAAGATTTGCCTCAAAGCATCCAATATCTTTGCATTTAAGCTACTCTTGAGCTCAATGCTCTTAGCATTAATTCTAATGGGTTTAACCCTTTCCTTACGACTCAATTCATCAGCGACCACATTTACTTTGTCGGGATGGTAGCGGATCTCACAATCGTAGTCACTAAGTGTTTCCATCCACCGACGTTTTGATTGAACAAATGTTGGAGACTTTTGTGATCCGTGTATATAATACACTTAGTTCCATATAGATAATGCCTCCATAGATTAAGTGCAAACACAAAAGCACACAATTCCAAGTCGTGGGGTGGTGTAATTACTTTCATGCACTTTTAGTTGTCGTGATGCATAGGCAATCACCTTGCCTTTCTGCATTAACACATATCCCATACATGTGTGTGAAGCATCACAATAAACAACAAATTCCTCAATGCCTTCTGGTAGAGTCAGACCTGGAGCATTGCTCAATTTTTGCTTCAAGATTTCAAAAGCTTCTTGTTGTTTAGGACCCCAATGAAACTTAACAACCTTGCGGGTCAATGTCGTCAAAGGAGTAGCTATTCTTGAAAAGTTCTCTATAAATCTTCTATAATAGCCAGCTAATCCTAAGAAGCTGCGGATTTCTGATGGTGTCTTAGGCGCTTCCAAGTACATAATTGCCTCGATCTTGGCGGGATCTACTTGGATACCGTGTTTACTGACAACATGTCCAAGAAATTGGACTTCGTGAAGCCAGAATTCGCACTTAGTAAATTTGGCATACAACTTTTCGTGTCTTAGTAATTCTAAAATGCACCTTAAATGTTTCTCGTGGTCAGATTGACTACGAGAATAAATAAGTATGTCGTGTCACACCCCGACCCGCAGCGGAAAAGGTGATCGGGGCATGATTGGGTTATCATCAAAGCTCATGACATTTATTATGCGTTTCATATTCTTTAATACAAATTAAATTGAAATTTACAATAAATGTTACAACATGTTCTAACTAACAATCTAAACTTCTTTGTTCTCTTCTAAGGCATATCCTATGTTTTCCTTGCTTCAACCTGTTCACCTGTATCATGTGTAAAAGGGTTTTTGGATCAACATAATGTTGGCGAGTGAATCCTATGGAAAACATTTGAACAAATTTATTTAAATTGATTATGAAATATGCGCACAACCAAACATGAGTAAAAATAGATGTAAACTTAAACAACAATCATAAGATATTAAATGAAACACACATGAACAATAATGGAACATTTAGAGGCACGCGATGCTCAACTCGTCTCTCACGAGGAACTGAGGGGCCTAATGAATGAATTGCATGAACATGATAATATAAATGACACAACTACAAACAATATAAACTCAATGATACACACATGAACAATAATGAATTTGATTTGAGGCACGCGTTGTCAACTCGTCTCCCACGAGGAACTGATAGGCTTAATGATTGAGTTTCATATATTTTGACAAAAGGAAATAAGTAATCACAACAATATAAACAATCTAAGTTTAGGTCATGATGTGGTATGGCACAAGTTTAAATAAATAAGTTATTTATTTTCATAACACATGACACACCCCAAAACGTGTAATTTAAAAGGGGGAGTTGTAAGATTCACTCACAGTGGGTGCGTTCGGTTGATGATGTTGAATGCACGCGAAGTGGTTTTAACCACGAGTGAGTTTAACCTAGATAAATCGCATTATGGTTTGTTAAGTAAACGGATTTTATTAATCTATTTTAGTAGGATTGTTGGGTGTATTTTTGTGAGTTTGAGGCTATTTTCTAACCTTAAAAATGTTATTTTTAAGTATTTTTAATTGATTTTTAATTAAAATAATTAAATAAAAATAAATAAAAAAAATTTATTTTTTTCTGACCGTTGACCGTTGACCTGACCGTTGACCGGTTCGAATCGGAATACAAGTGCGCTGAGTGAGGCTCGAACCCGAGACCTCCCGTACGCGTGCACGCAGCTCTACCAACTGAGCTACGTGTCTAACCCGTTATAAATCTGATTTTAATTATATATATATATATATTAATTAGTTTAAACCGAAATCATTTTATTTTAAAAACAGTTTAAGCGAATCGGACGTGCACTCCACAGGTCTCGAACCCGGGACCTGTGGCTTAAACTAACACACAGTCCACCGCTAGACTGTGTGTTTAACATGTTATATAATCCGATTTTTATTGTACTTAAATACAAATTAGTTATTTCCTTTTCTGCCTTATTTAAAAAGAATAGATAATTGTCCGAGTCGGTGCAGAAGACCGGACTCGAACTCGTGACCTGTGATATAAACATACACACAGTCCACCGCTGGACTGTGTGTCTAAATTGGTTATTATTCCGGTTATTAATATACTTAACATATATTTGTGGCGACTCCGGTTCAGTTTAACAAAAAAAATGATTTTTATTAAGGCGACGTGTGTGAAACCGGATTCGAACTCGAGACGTTTGTATGCTTAATGTGCACACAGTCCACCGCTGGACTGTGTGTCTAACCCGATTAATAAGTTGATTTAAATTATACTTATGTGATACAGTTAATTCGTCTTCTTCGCTGAAATATAACCAGAGGTAAAGTCTGACTGGTTCGAGTTTTATTCAGGTTCCTTAGCGTCTTACAGTTCATTAAGGTGAGATATTGAAAAGAAAAAGAAAATAAGCGTGAGGTATACCGACTCGTTTTCCTCTGTTTTCTGGCAGAACTCCGGCGGCAGAAATTAACTCCGGCGTCAGGTATCTTGCAGCAGGGAAACTTCAGAAAACTTACAAAGGGTGTGGGTGACTTCGGTATAAGCTTAGGAGGTTCAATAAGGCTCAGAAATGGAGAAACCGGTTTTCCGGCGATGAGCAGAGAAATTCCGGCGAGTGGAATTACGCCGAGAAAAGGTGTGGTTTTGAGCGAAAAGGTTTGCAGTGGGTTGTGGGTGAATTTATAGGGCAAATCGTCGAAGAACCTGGTCTGATTTCCGACTGTATTCGTAAATTATAAAAACTCCGGCGGTTATAACTTTGGTCGCGGACTCAGACGTCGGTTATAACCGATGTCTTAGTAATGGTTTACGTTATAACGTAAATTGCCGTTAAGACTCGCGAGATTTCCGGGATTTCCGACGACTGAACTATTGGGCGCCAGTTTTGAATTCGTAACGTCACTTTATGAATTAAATGATTTCATTATTTAACAAACAAAACAAGTGGTGCAGTGGTTTGTGTGTGGTGCGTTAAGACTGATGTTGAACCGGTACAGACCCGGGTTCGAAACCCGGCAGGAACAAAACATTTTTATTTTGCGTTTTTTAACATTTTTTCAAAAACTAATTATATATTCCCGTATAATAATTGATTATGTATCGTTTAAAATTATTTTGGGCATTTAATTCGCAACGAAATTTTTGACTGACTGTTCGGTTGATAAATGGAGCGGGTTTGGTAAATCCGTTTTTGACGGATGTTACAGTATCCCCTGCTTTTTAGAAATTTCGTCCCGAAATTTAAATTGTGATATATTTGACTAAAAGAATGATGGTGTTTAGTTTGACAGTTATATGCTTAGAAAAAAAATAAGGGTTTAAGTTTTTGTTCGAGGCGGTAACGTTCCTTGTAAGGATTAAGTACCCTATTACAGGAATCGCTTTTTGTTGCCTACTGTATAAGTATTGATAAGCAGGAATGATTCGCTAAAAATGATATCATGCATAAGAGTTTAGATACATTTGGGAAAGTATGGTTATATCCTAAGGCAATACTTCTAACACTACAACCTACATGGAACATAAATAAAAACACAACAGCTGATATTTGAACATAAATAAACACAACAACAAATATTCGAACATGAATAAACACAACAGCAAATATTTGAATCCACATTCTGATTGCATATATGTTTGAATGGTGGAAGTTCCTCTCTCGTTTGTTATGATGGAGAGGTTAGTCTATGTAGAAACGGAACACAATCCAATCTCTTTAAATAGCATGATGATATAAATGTAACACAAATTCCAACCAAGGCAATACTAAATCCTACATGGAACTTCTCATAACCGCCTGATAATGCCTCTGATCCTTTGGCAAGAATACTTATATATAGGAAGTACCAGCGGCGTATCCACCATATTCTTGCCAAATTTTTCATTAGTTTTTATCCACAAGTTATGATTAGTTACCAAGAATCTAATAAATCCTACATAGAACTTCTCATAACCGTCCGATAATGCCTCTGATCCTTTGACAAGAATACTTATAGATAGGAAGTACCAGCGGCGTATCCACCATATTCTTGTCAAATTTTCATTGATTTTATCAGTGAATTATGATTAGTCCTATAACTCTACAACCAATACAACAAACATAAATTACTGAAATGAAATATATCTATGCGATCAAGGCTCAATCAAACGGAGCCGATCGTATTGCATGTACTGAAAATGAAATGTCTGTGCGCTCAAGGCTCAATCAAACGGAGCCGAACGTATTGAATGTACTGAAATTGAAATTGTATGTGCGCTCAAGGCTCAATCAAACGGAGCCGAACGTATTGCATGTACTGAAAATGAACCACTTGATCTAAACAACAATCACACAAACAGCCTATGCATGGAACCTCTCATAACCGCCTGATAATGCCTCTGATCATTTGACAAGAATACTTATATATAGGAAGTACCAGCGGCGTATCCACCATATTCTTGTCAAATTTTCATTGACTTTATCCGCAAGTTATGATTAGTTCTATGCGACTCTACTACAAACACAACAACCACATGATACTAATAATGAAATTGTCTGTGCGCTCAAGGCTCAATCAAACGGAGCCGAACGTATTGCATGAACTGGAAATGTAAATTGAACTGTGCGCTCAAGGCTCAATCAAACGGAGCCGAACGTATTGAATGTACTGAAATTGAACAACTTAATCTAAACAACCATCACACAATCAGCCTATGCATGGAACCTCTCATAACCGCCTGATAATGCCTCCGATCATTTGACAAGAATACTTATATATAGGAAGTACCAGCGGCGTATCCACCATATTCTTGTCAAATTTTCATTGACTTTATCCGCAAGTTATGGTTAGTTCGATGCGACTCTACTACAAACACCACAACCACAAGATACTGATAATGAAATTGTCTGTGCGCTCAAGGCTCAATCAAACGGAGCCGAACGTATTGCATGAACTGGAAATGTAAATTGAAATGCGCGCTCAAGGCTCAATCAAACGGAGCCGAACGTATTGCATATATTGAAATGTAAAATGAAATGACCGATCAAGGCTCAATCAAACGGAGCCGATCGTATTGCATGTATTGAAATGGAAAATGAAATGACCGATCAAGGCTCAATCAAATGGAGCCGATCGTGCGGGCACGCCAAGATCAACCGCATAATAAAATGGGGATCCAACTCAATCTCATGGATGGGGAGCTGCGGCCTCGGCAAAAGCATATACTGAAAACAATATACAATAATTACCCTAATAGTCTACACATGGAACCTCTCATAACCGCCAGATAATGCTTCTGATCCTTTGACAAGAATACTTATATATAGGAAGTACCATCGGCGTATCCACCGTACTCTTGTCAAAGTTTCATTGGCTTTATCCTTAAGTTATGATTGGTTTGATGTGATAAAGAAAAACATAAAACTAAACGATAGGAGTTGAATCTGGATCTTCGGCGAAGAGGACTAGTTGAGTATCTTCATTTGGGCCGTCATTATCTTTGACAGGATTGGCGTTGATATTGAAGACTCTTTCTCTTGCTGGTGGCATAGTGGTTGGGTTTTCTTGGTTTACTTGGTTAACTGGGTTTGATTAGGCTTGAGTGTTGATAACGTTAACCAATTGAGGGCATGTGTTTCTAAAGTGAGTAGGGTCGCCACAATTGAAGGAACATGGGGTATTGGGGTTGGTGATAAGTTTGGGCCATGTTTTGAGTAGGGGAAAAGGTTTGGTTTTGAAAGGTGCGACAAACATTGCTCAAATGACCATAGCGTCCACAAGTTGCACATAGACGACAAGGTAGGGTATGGGGATGGTGATAAAACAGTTGTTGCATCGAGGGTGAGGTCCAAGATATGGTTTCTTATCTGGGTAAGCTGAGTTGGGTGCCACTTGGGTGATTGGGATAGCTCGGATGGGTATGGCGTGTAAAACTGGTGGATTTCGTTGGGTAGCAGCGAAAAGTCGCCCGACTCTTCTTCTCTTAGGATTGGGTTGAGAAGGGGATTCGGTTTGAGTGGAGTCGGAGGTTTCAGTCGATTCTTTATCCTTCTTCTTCTCCTCCTTGAAGTCTTTGTTTCGGATTCGGTTCTCGGTGAGCTCTGTTGCTAGCTCCATTGCTGCTTCCAAAGTTGCAGGCTTGGTACTTATTACAGGGTCTTGAATCTTCGAAGGAAGACCACGAATGTAGTGCTCGATCAAACGGTAGAGGGGAGTAAACATGTTGGGAACCATTTGATGTAATTCGAGGAACCTTTTGTTGTATGTGATGTGGTCTCCTTCCACTTGCTTCAATGAGTAAAATTCATCTTCTAACTTCTTGATTTCGCTCCTTGGGCAAAAACGTCTGGTCATGATTTCCTTCAATTCGTTCCAAGTTAAGGTCGTAGCATCTTCCACACCTCGTTTGGCCTTCTCTGTGTTCCACCAAGTAAGTGCTATCCCATATAATCGACCGGTATCATATCGCACTTTGCGATCGTCAGGGCAATCGCAATTTAGAAATGTGTTCTCCATTTCTTCAAACCAATGGAGGAGAGCGGTGACGCCTTCAGTCCCTTTGTATTTCGGAGGGTCGCACGATTTGAAGTGCTTGTAGGTGCATTTAGTGGTATTTGGGGAAGAGTTGATAATGTTTTGGTTTGCTTGATTGACAGGATTAGCAGTAAGTGCTTGTTGAACTTGGATTACAATGTTGGGTATTACGGCAGCCATTTGTTGAGCGATTAAGGCAGCCATGCGCTCGCGGGCTTTTCTTGCTCTCGTCTTCCTACGGGCGAGGTTAGAAGACATCTATAAGGAATACATGACAAGAGTATGAGTTGGATGCTTTTGAGATCATGGGTCGCATTCAAGAATGAACATTCATAAAATAATTATAGATAAATAAATTTACTACATCCATTGGATGTCTTGGGTTTTGCTCGCTGTTAGGCCCTACATGCCGCCATACTTTACCTGTGTAATCATGTGGGCCCCCATGAATACCGGTTTTTCATATGGTTCGCACGGGTTTGCCAGGTTGCGTACACAAAAACCCGGAGAAAATCGAGAAATATGTATACAACGTGTGATATTCGGAATGTGTCCAGGTGTAGACACGGTGACAACTCAAAGTAGGGTTAGTTCGAACGACGTTTGGTGTGGCATGCTTTGGCCTAATAGGTCCTTCGTACTCTCATCGTTGGTCCCCAGGTAGGCAAACTGGTCCGTTATATTGGATTTATACGAATGCCAGCCTAGACAGGACGTTCCGACTACCGGTACTTGTACCCTTCTAGTTGCTACATGCCCGTCGCAGAACTTACTTTGATGAGATTTGAAAATTGCACAAAATCTTTGGATAATGAGAGTATGAAAATAAATTGAATACATGAACATCGATATATGTATAATGAATATGTATATATGTATAATGAATATGTATATAAGCATGTATGTTTGACTGTAAATGTAAACAAATATGAAACAATAAATATCACAAGTTTGTATGTAACCACCTAATCAATTAAAATTTAGACAGACTATAGTATAGGCTCTAAGGGTCTAATAACCTATCCTATATCCCTATAGTCATGGCTCTGATACCAATCTGTCACACCCCGACCCGCAGCGGAAAAGGTGATCGGGGCATGATTGGGTTATCATCAAAGCTCATGACATTTATTATGCGTTTCATATTCTTTAATACAAATTAAATTGAAATTTACAATAAATGTTACAACATGTTCTAACTAACAATCTAAACTTCTTTGTTCTCTTCTAAGGCATATCCTATGTTTTCCTTGCTTCAACATGTTCACCTGTATCATGTGTAAAAGGGTTTTTGGATCAACATAATGTTGGCGAGTGAATCCTATGGAAAACATTTGAACAAATTTATTTAAATTGATTATGAAATATGTGCACAACCAAACATGAGTAAAAATAGATGTAAACTTAAACAACAATCATAAGATATTAAATGAAACACACATGAACAATAATGGAACATTTAGAGGCACGCGATGCTCAACTCGTCTCTCACGAGGAACTGAGGGGCCTAATGAATGAATTGCATGAACATGATAATATAAATGACACAACTACAAACAATATAAACTCAATGATACACACATGAACAATAATGAATTTGATTTGAGGCACGCGTTGTTCAACTCGTCTCCCACGAGGAACTGATGGGCTTAATGATTGAGTTTCATATATTTTGACAAAAGGAAATAAGTAATCACAACAATATAAACAATCTAAGTTTAGGTCATGATGTGGTATGGCACAAGTTTAAATAAATAAGTTATTTATTTTCATAACACATGACACACCCCAAAACGTGTAATTTAAAAGGGGGAGTTGTAAGATTCACTCACAGTGGGTGCGTTCGGTTGATGATGTTGAATGCACGCGAAGTGGTTTTAACCACGAGTGAATTTAACCTAGATAAATCGTATTATGGTTTGGTAAGTAAACGGATTTTATTAATCTATTTTAGTAGGATTGTTGGGTGTATTTTTGTGAGTTTGAGGCTATTTTCTAACCTTAAAAATGTTATTTTTAAGTATTTTTAATTGATTTTTAATTAAAATAATTAAATAAAAATAAATAAAAAAATTTATTTTTTTCTGACCGTTGACCTGACTGTTGACCGGTTCGAATCGGAATACAAGTGCGCTAAGTGAGGCTCGAACCCGAGACCTCACGTACGCGTGCACGCAGCTCTACCAACTGAGCTACGTGTCTAACCCGTTATAAATTTGATTTTAATTATATATATATATTAATTAGTTTAAACCGAAAATCATTTTATTTTAAAAACAGTTTAAGCGAATCGGACGTGCACTCCACAGGTCTCGAACCCGGGACCTGTGGCTTAAACTAACACACAGTCCACCGCTGGACTGTGTGTTTAACATGTTATATAATCCGATTTTTATTATACTTAAATACAAATTAGTTATTTCCTTTTCTGCCTTATTTAAAAAGAATAGATAATTGTCCGAGTCGGTGCAGAAGACCGGACTCGAACTCGTGACCTGTGATATAAACATACACACAGTCCACCGCTGGACTGTGTGTCTAACTTGGTTATTATTCCGGTTATTAATATACTTAACATATATTTGTGGCGACTCCGGTTCAGTTTAACAAAAAAAATGATTTTTATTAAGGCGACGTGTGTGAAACCGGATTCGAACTCGAGACGTTTGTATGCTTAATGTGCACACAGTCCACCGCTGGACTGTGTGTCTAACCCGATTAATAAGTTGATTTAAATTATACTTATGTGATACAGTTAATTCGTCTTCTTCGCTGAAATATAACCAGAGGTAAAGTCTGACTGGTTCGAGTTTTATTCAGGTTCCTTAGCGTCTTACAGTTCATTAAGGTGAGATATTGAAAAGAAAAAGAAAATAAGCGTGAGGTATACCGACTCGTTTTCCTCTGTTTTCCGGCAGAACTCCGGCGACAGAAATTAACTCCGGCGTCAGGTATCTTGCAGCAGGGAAACTTCAGAAAACTTACAAAGGGTGTGGGTGACTTCGGTATAAGCTTAGGAGGTTCAATAAGGCTCGGAAATGGAGAAACCGGTTTTCCGGCGATGAGCAGAGAAATTCCGGCGAGTGGAATTACGCCGAGAAAAGGTGTGGTTTTGAGCGAAAAGGTTTGCAGTGGGTTGTGGGTGAATTTATAGGGCAAATCGTCGAAGAACCTGGTCTGATTTCCGACTGTATTCGTAAATTATAAAAACTCCGGCGGTTATAACTTTGGTCGCGGACTCACACGTCGGTTATAACCGATGTCTTAGTAATGGTTTACGTTATAACGTAAATTGTCGTTAAGACTCGCGAGATTTCCGGGATTTCCGACGACTGAACTATTGGGCGCCGGTTTTGAATTCGTAACGTCACTTTATGAATTAAATGATTTCATTATTTAACAAACAAAACAAGTGGCGCAGTGGTTTGTGTGTGGTGCGTTAAGACTGATGTTGAACCGGTACAGACCCGGGTTCGAAACCCGGCAGGAACAAAACATTTTTATTTTGCGTTTTTTAACAGTTTTTCAAAAAATAATTATATATTCCCGTATAATAATTGATTATGTATCGTTTAAAATTATTTTGGGCATTTAATTCGCAACGAAATTTTTGACTGACTGTTCGGTTGATAAACGGAGCGGGTTTGGTAAATCCGTTTTTGACGGATGTTACATGTCGTTTATGAAGACGATGACAAATCTATCCAAATAAGGTTTGCAAACTCTATTCATGAGGTCCATGAAAGCTGCAGGTGCATTAGTGAGCCCAAAAGGGATCACTAAGAACTCGTAGTGACCATCCGGATGGGAATGGCATGCTCAGGAAAGTCAGAAAGCCTAGGTGCCACACCAATGGTTGAGAGAGTGGTAAGCGGGAAGATCACAAATCTTTCCGCTTAGCTGCACTGCTCTCTGAGCTCTTTTGTCCGCTATCGCTTCCTCTAGTACTAGCTCTGATCTCTCTTCAGTAGTTGCAGTACGATTCTTTCATTCATCTCCTGCCCTTTATAGTCGTAATCGCTAGAAACTCTATATCATTGGCAATTGGCATTGACGTAATCTTTTTTCTCCTGCCGGAAGGGGGTCCTGTCGAAAGCATGAAAAGGCATTGCAAATGGCGTGCCCATACTCTAATTATAAATATAGCTCTTTTGAGCTCTTGGTCAGGCCTGTAACAAGTATCTAAAAAATGTTTTCTTTTCGGCCTATCGTTTGGTCAAAGCAATGAATTGAGTGAGTAAGGAAGCAGGACCTCTTTACCTATCTTGTTCTGAAGGTCGTCTTTGGAACATCTATTGTTCTTACTTTTACTTGATGATAACCCGACCTTAAATCAATCTTCGAGAAGTAGCTTGCCCCTTGAAGTTGGTCAAACAAATAGTCGATCCTGGGCAATAGATAACGATTCTTGATTATTATCTTATTCAACTCGCGGTAATCAATGCACATACGCATTTATCCATCTTTCTTTTTTACAAATAAAATACGAGCTCCCCACAGTGATAAACTAGGCTGTATGAAGCCTTTCTCCAGAAGTTCATCGAGCTGGGTTCTTAATTCTTTCATTTCTGTCGGTGCCAGACGGTATGGAGCTCTTGCAACAGGTGCAACACCGGGTAAAATATAATCTAAACTCCACTTGTCAGTCAGGAGGTAAACCGGGTAAGTCTTCGGGGAATACATCTGGGAACTCAGAGATGACCGGTAAATCTTCGATATTCGGCTTTGGCTTATCGATGGTCACTTGTGCCAGGTAGATGGCACAACCTTTCTTCATGTATCTGGATGCCTTAAGTAATATGCTTTCTCTAGAAATCCATAGTGTAAATCTCCTTGGATGGTGAGTACTTCACCATTTGGGTGTTTGATCTTGATGAGTTTCTTATGGTAGGCTTATGTGGGCTTGGTTATTAGATAACCAATCCATACCCAAAACTACGTTGAACCCCGCCAATTTCATTGGCAGTAGAGAGATAGGAACATAATGATTCTTGATGGATATAAGGCATCCATCAAGAATGGAAGAAGCGGTTTCTATTGTTCCATCAGCGAGTTCTACTTCGTATGTCATGTCTAGAGTTCTTATGGGCATGTTCAAAAGTTTGCTAAACTTATGGTCCACAAATGACTTATCAGCGCCCGAATCATAAAGAACTCTAGCATAAATGTCATTAAGGAGGAAAGTACATGTGATGACATTATTATCGTTGACCGCCTCTCGAGCATTCATCTGAAAAGCTCGAGCATTAATCTTTTTCGCCCCACCATTCTTGGCGTTGTTATCTTTGTTCTTGGGACAGTTTGTTTTAATGTGGCCTTTCCCGCCATAGGTGAAGCAAGTCGCATCCTTTAAATCTTTGCATTCCAGGGTCTTATGCCCCATTTTCTTACAAATGCCGCAAGGCCTCGCTTGCGAATCAAGCCGACACTGTCCCCCGTGTCGATTGTTACAGATTTTACATGCTGGCTTGTCATCAGATCTGTTGTGGTTCTTGTTGAACCCAGACTTTCCTTTCTTATTCGACCTGTGGAAGTTGTTATCCTCCCTCTATCTCTTCCCGTCGTTGTCTGATCTAATGGACCTCTGCCTTAGTAGGTCCTGGGTCAATGTTAGGGATAGGTCCACAGCAAACCTATAAGGATCTGGCTTTGAAGCCCTAATGTTCCCTTTTATCTCAGGTGCTAATCCACCAATGAAGCGTGCAATACGCTTGGGTTGAGGAGTGATCAAATAAGGCACAAGCCTTGACAGAGAATTATAGTTGGACACATACTTCCGACAATCCAAATTCTTCATGGTCAGAGCCAAGAAATCTGACTCAATCTTCTCCACCTCGTGAGGTGGGCAGTTGGTATCCTTAACCAATTCAACAAACTTAGGACAACTAAGATTATACAGATACACCTTGCCTGCAGACTACACCATGGCTTTCCACCAAATCAGGGCATCGGCCTTGAAGGATTATGCAGCAAACTTCACTACATCTCTATCAGCACAACCTTTCAATAACTATTTCCATCACATCCAACCATCTAAGAGCTTCCACAGCTCCATTCTCCCCGTTAAAATCCCGTGGTTTACAAGACACAAAATATTTGTAGGAACAACCGTCCTTGTTACATCTTTTGTGTTGATGTTCTTGCCTCTCACTCCTCACATTTAAGGAGTGTATTGAATTCTCCTTCTTATCTGAAGGAGGAGGCTTTGAGAATGGTTTAGTATGTTTAGAGGTGTGTTTGGATGTATGTTTGGAGTGAGAAGCACTCGACTCCTATCGCTTTTCATCATATTCCTTTATTGCTTTGCCAACTTCCATGGCAATCAAAGCTTGTAGACCGTCTTTACTCATGAAGAAATTATCGTTTGCATTATCATCGTTGCGTCGGCTATGGGCTTCGTCTGAGTAAGCTATTTCATCTGTTTGGCACTAAACATCAATTAATATTTATTAGTTGTCGTAGCAGTTGACTTATATGCCATGGTATCAATAAACCATATTGGCTTTAAAATGGATGTATAGATCCTTTACCCTTTATAAGGCTAGTGGTCAAAATGCTACTTTTGCCAGGCTTAATTATTTTTTTATATGTGGCACATAGGCCTATCCCAGGGGATATTTAAAATATGGCACAAAAGGCCTTGTCACGAAAGACTTATAAAAGTAGCACTAATGGCTTGACACAATGTCTTGGAATATATGAGCCGTGATCTCGAAAGATCATAAGACTTTGAGGTTTGAACAAAATCTATTACCTCTAGACAGGGGGTCATAGACCACCACTGTCATTGTCACTAATGGACATAATGTATGGTTCGTAAGCACTACATCTCTAATGGATGTTGTTTAATAACCCGTAGGTATTACATCACTAATGGATGTTAAATCCTAGCCCGTAGGCATTACATCACTAATGGATTTTTAATAATAATAGCTCATAAGCTATACATCACTAATGGATGTTATGATCATCGCATTGATGATACTAGCCGGAATCAAATTTTATCACGAAGGCTATAAGGTTTGGACATAGTCCATCACCTAGACGGCTAGTGTGGTTCCTCAATCCACACTAGGAGGGCTAACATTTCTTGAATGTTAACATAGCATAATTGTCTTACTGGTTTAAATGATCTAGTCATGGTCGCAATGACTACATAGACTAGGAGGCGCAAACATAGTTCACTACCTCTGGATAGAAGGGATGATCTTCCTTAACTATCATGGTAGAAGGCTTTACTTCTTAACTACCATATTTGCCAATTAGTATGACCTTATCACCCGGATGGTATAACCATTAAGAAGATCTTTTGGAATTATATAGCGGATCAAATAAAGTTCGAATTAATATCGAGACGATCGCTTGAACAAAGGATATAATGGAATACATATATTATGGAACATTACATAGATGCCCTAAATAGGACTTTGTAAATACAAAACCTTGTCCAAGCAGGGACTAAATAAGAAATATTCCCACGCAGGGGCTAAAAAGAAATAATAGGTCCACGTAAGGACTTTTGGAATTAAAATACATAAAATTAAAACATAAAGAAGCTATTCATCCTTCTTCCCTTTTACCATCCTTGTGAGTCTTTTGAAGAATCTACTTGTCTTCCTCTCAGACTTCTTAGCTTTATGCTGAATTTCTTTCATCCTCTCCAAGGCCTCATTCATGGCCTCAAGTACGGGTGGTTGAGGTTGCGGTTGTGGTTGTGGTTGAGGTGCAACCGGTATTGATATCCATAAGGTGGATACCCTGCAGCTGGATAGGGTACAATTGGATATGGAAGGAAATGTGAAGGATAAAGAGTGTTATGGAGGACTGCATCCATGTATGGGTCTTGTGAGTGGGCATGACGAATATAATTTGACATGCCAGGAGGGTCAAAAGGATTATATCCAGACGGATCTGGATATGCAGGTATTGGGTTTTCAAAACCCGGTGGTGGCTGTTCCACGTTTGGTGGTTGTGCCACATGTGGTGGTAGCGGGTTAACCGCAGGTTGTGGTGCTGGTTCCACCACAGGTAATGTGTGGGAGGGTCCACCCATTTGGGGATCCTCAGGAATTGTAGGGTATGACGCGGGTAATGGTGGCAGTGAACAAGACCATTGTCCCGCACGTACTGACATACGTGCTCTACATTTTCTTCATGGCTTGGGCTCGGGGGTGGTTGAGGTCGGTCCACCGGTTCCATTTGTACGTCCTCAGGAGGAGGTTGTTCTTGTTGAGGAGCATGGTATGATGGGGTGTTATGGTATGAAGCAGTGTTGTAGAAAACATATTTCTCCCACCTTTACTGGAAATCGCCGGGCCTTGGTATGGGGTCCCTCCGTAAGAATTTGAACCGCTGGACAGTTCAATTGGGTGACCGGGTGATCTAGTTGGAGGCATTTCAGGATCGAAATACTCCTACATGTTGTCGTTGGGTGAGTCAACCGGAGGTGAAATCAGAGGTGATTGAATGTAGTCAATGGGATTGAATTGTCCGTGGAAGGAATGGGAATGGGAGTATGCGAATGATGGGATTGATGGGTATGATGGGAATGGTGTGAGTGGTAGGAGTGGTGTGAAGAATTTGGGGGAGAATACTCGTGTGAAATGGAGTGTCGTATCGGCTCCCATGGTGATGAAGAATCCCCTGATCCTCCGTAAGGGTTTGGGCTAGGTATATGTGACGGTCCTGCCGTCAAAGGTCCGCCCTGCATGGGACCTTTTCCTTTGCCACCTCTTCCACGACCTCTGAATCTTGGCGGCATGTTTTCCTGCTCCAAAAACAAGTTAAAACAAAACAATCGCAAAAATAAATAAATAAAACAATGCAATGAGTAATCCTAGGTCAAAGCCTAGACTCGGAAGTCTAAGGAATGCGTTACTGTGTCGTTTTAGATCAAACACAAAAGACTAGTGTTGAATTCACTCAAACGTTGGCTCAGATACCAACCTGTCACACCCCGAGTTTCACGTGTATTCCGGTGGGCCCGGTGGGGAGTATTGTGACGAAAGTTGATAACATCATAACCAAACAACACAAAGCAACACAGCGGAAGTCTTGGATTTAAAATATTATTACAACCCTTAGTAGTGCCATTAAAGTATGTTGATCATTTTGTATATATTTCCGATCCGCCGGTGGATCTTTATTACAATCCGTCTGTAATTATTATTTTTGAACTTTGAACATTATCGGGTTGTAATAATATTTTAAATCCAAGACTTCCACTGTGTTGCTTTGTGTTGTTTAGTTATGATGTTATCAATTTTCGTCATAATACTCCCACTGGGCCCTCCGGAATACACGTGGAAATCGGGGTGTGACACAAACCCAGGTTCTATTACTTTGATCATACACCATTTCAAATCTACGTTTTTGGTTGCATGTGTCAGATCTGGCGCTAGGGTTCAGATCTTGGAGATTAAATGGCTCAAAGTTTCGAATCTTGCATTGGAGCATGCCTTTTCTCGGAAGGTCCCGTGGAGATACAAGAATCCTTCCGAATAAACTTTTTTCAAAGTTTTTGAGTCATTTTAAATCAAATTAACCGGATTTTGCAGCTTTAATACAGATGAAATGGCAGCGGAGTGGAAAGCTTCTATTTGATATTAGAGAATTGAGGAACAATCTTTTGATTTGGGACTTGATGATGGACCAAATTCAACAATGATGTGTACGTTTAAACCATTGTGATATTGATCTAATTTCAAAATCCAAGTTTATGGTTGCAAATCAGTATGTATCGGTTAAAATGTGGTTTTTAAATGCATTTATTTTGCTTTGTGGTGGTATTCGGTTGGGGAGATGGTGTGCGATGGTGTTCGGTTGTAAATCAGGTGTGCGGCTGTAGTGGTGAGGGGATGGTGGTTGTGTGCGACTGTAGTGGTTTTGATGTGCAAGTGATAAAGGGTGAGCATAAATCCAAATTAACCAAACTGTAACCGAAATAACTGAATACACCGAACTGAAATAACCAAAGGGTGGTTATTTGTATTGTTAATATCGATTGTTGCGGTCACAGGTTCTGGTTATTCTTATTTTCATACCGAAAATTAAACGAATTGAATCTTTTAAACATGGCCGAATCCATGGGACCATAGGTTTTTATGTTAGTGTTTAAGTGTTTAACCATATGGAAGTGAAATATAAATGATAATTCTACAAGCTTTAACTATGGATATTTATTGTTTGCGCATTAATTTTGCATGACCCACACTTTTTATTTTTTGAGCGACAAATTTGGATCACCGACGGACGACTGCGTATCATCAGGCCACCAATGAACCACCCAGTCATGTTAATCTCCATTAGGCTATAATGCCTATACACCAATTCAAGAGGAAATCCAGTAAATATGAGAAAACCCCTTTATAGAAATTGAACCCGAGACCTAATAGTCCTTAAGCCTTATCCACCCCCAAGATGCCACTAGGCTATAATACCATAAACGTATGACCCACACATTTAAAGCCCAACTTTAAAAACAATGAAAAAAACCCGACGTATAACCAAACATAAACCGCATTAACTGATTATCCGAAACCACATTAACCGAAACCGAACGGTTCTTATTTTTTGATAATCGAAGTGTGTGGTTATGGTTTCGGTTGTTGACAATAACCAAACCGAACCACACCATGCTCACCACTACAGGTGATGAACAAATCTGCCAGTTTTGATGTGCAGGTTTTGGGTGAAAAAAAACGATAATATCCTTTGCCAATGGTCTCGTTGACTATTAAACAGAATATTCACACCGAGTTTAAAGGAAGGACATATAGTGCAGGAAAGTGTAAACCACGAGAACTCAGATGAGTACAAAAAATGTTTAGGGCTCAACATGTTGAATAGTGTAAACCACAAGGACATGTAATTTGCTCAAATTTCATAAATACTCATTTTTACATATGAGAAGGTTCTGCACACAAAAAAACAAGATAAAGCATTCATTGTTTTTCAATTTAAGAAATTTTAAAAAATACAAGAACATCATTAAAATACAATATTTATTTATCTCTTCCACTATTCTTAAAGAATATATATAAAAAAATTCATTTACTTTGGTATATCTTCTACACATAATCTACACATATATGTAAACATTTAGAAATAAAAAAATAAACAAATTAGTTTAATGGTTTATTGTATGTAAGAATAAAAGTGTTTAAAAAATATGAATCATGAATAGAAAAAGTAAATGATTTAGGCTTATATTTTTGTCCTCACAATAATTTAGTTTACTTTTTGTAATGAGGATATATCCGTACTTGCATGTTTGTGTGACAACCGGCAAAATTATTGGTAATTTCGTACAACTTAACGACTATTTATACATTAAATTGTGTTCATTTATGGCTTAATTTATGCATGATTAGGTCATACAAGACTAGCAAGAGTAGGACATGTTTAAACTGTACAAATGGTAATGTTACTTTCGTCACGTCGCGAGAAAACGATAGACTATGTCTGAAAATGTTAGACAAAATGTTGAAAACACTATTCACCTGGACACACTATTAATGCCAGCATGTTCAGAAACTGCCCGAACAACTAATGAATGATACGAAAGCGTATCATCACAAATGTATATACTAAAAACCCAATTTAGGGGTACCACTTGCCACAATACTTTAACTTTCCAGAAAATGCTACATTTATAAATTATCTGGTCCGCACTATAATGCTAAATGTCCTAAATAATTGCAAAGGTATTGACTAATTAATTAAAGTGTTATTGTCGGTATTATAACGCTTCTTTCACACATTGTCTGATTTCGAACCAACGAACGAACTAGTAATATTTTTATCATCCTAATACCTAGTTAAGGAGTCTAACGAACTAGTTAGACTTCATTTGACACCCTAAACGTCATTAACTATCCTAATAATGCAAGAGTTCTACTAATTACATAAATATCTAGACATATATTTGCAACACATGTTTAAACTTGAATAAAAAAATATAACCTATCCAACCTTAAAAAAATCGGCCATGGTGGGCCCTCCCACATTCACCATATCATTTTTTTCAAAGATTAGATAAAAGGAAGTATGGTGCATGAAAGATCTTGACTTGTGAGAACTTGTAGGTGTTATAACCATTAACACCACCATTTTCCCTCATTCTTACACTTTCACTACAACACAAAAACACCCTCATATCTCACTCTCACTTACGACTTCAAGGAGTACACCCACATCCACCATTTTCAATTCTTAAACACTTAAATTCAATCTTTACAATGTCTTTTTAAGAAGAATTAAGGAAGTTCAAGACATGGAGAAGCATTTCGAAGCACTTTGGAGCTTCTACAACTTCATTTTCTTCCTTAGCTTGTTCTTTAATCTAGTGCAAAGTTGTAAGACCACTTTACACCCATTTTCATACTTGATATAACATAAAGAATGCAAATGTACAACTTGATCATCTTGAACTCTAAGAAAAATCAAAGCTAAAACTCTAATAATAAACTAAAAAGTCTACAAAAAATAATAATAATATATATTATATGTTGATTAGTGTAGACTAGTTTGTATCATCTTGTTGATTATAATAAAGTAGTGTGTTTAAAGATTAAGATCTTGTAAGAACATGGTTGAAAATAATGATCTAAACATGTAGATGTTTAGATCTATGCAAGATCGTCACCTTCATAATCCATAAACTTAAACCATAAACTTGAAAGTAATTATTAATAAATATAACTTTACAAGTTAGTTAGGACATGATATGTGATATAAATGTTTAAAAAAAGGTCACATAAGCAAGTTTATGTGCATGGGTGAAGTAGTGTGTTGGTTTAATGACCTTCATAAAATATATAAAGATATCATTATTTTTAGAAGTAATTTTAATAATATATATAGAAAGTTCATGGAAAAATGGAGTTGTTTATGGATAATACATGCATGCAAAGTTGATATTTGAAACTTGATTGAGATTGATGATAATTTTCGGCATCAACATGCCTTAAAAATACGTTTAGAAAAACGTGGAAAGCGTCATGGTTTAGGGGAAGCTATGACAGAAATTTTAAAAATCTAATCACGATTAAAGAGTAATTAAAAGGTTATTAAAATGGTTAATCATGATTAATAACCTTAATCGTGATAAGACAAACCTTAATGGTAAGGTTTAAGTCTTAAACACCTAAGGGTTTTTATAAACATGTATATATTGTTTTCACAAGTTAAAATAAATGGAAATAATATATATATATATATATATATATATATATATATATATATATATATATATAATTTCTAGGATGAATTTATATATTTTGAATACTTCATATGGTGTGTTTAAATACTTGTGTATTTGTATGTATGTATGTATGTATTAGAGTTAGGAGATATACCAACCAAAATACAAATACACCATACTTGAAAATCTCCTAAATACTTACAAGTATGTAAACGATCGCGAACCTTCATGTATACCTGTACTTTGGGAATTTATTGCACCAAATATACACATGAAACACACACTTATGTTATACCACTAAACGAGATGCGGACAACGGATCGACGGACATCGGATGAACCATTTTATAACTATAACTATATATATATATATATATATATATATATATATATATATATTGACAAGATAATACAATTATCCAAAACCGATGCGAAATATAAAATAAACGCTCTAACAAAATAAGGACATCGTAATAGGCAACGATCGCGCTAACATCATGACGAGGAGCGTGCACATATCGAACGACATTTGGTCACTCTCGACACGAAAATACATATATTCGGTTACTACGATGAAACTATAAAAATAATATATTTTTAGACATTGTAAAAATATATATTTCAACTTCTCTAAATTCCAGAAAGTACAAGTCAAATAATTACTAAATGTATGTATACATAAGTATATACGTATACAAATACGTACATAAATACACTTTGTGGAATTGTAAGAATACAAGGAATGTACATGTACACAATACGTTTAAATATGACATAAATACCAATAATAAAATATACTAATACAAGTATATATACGGTATACGTATACGTATAAAATATGCAAGTACATGGTGATGTACTCAAATGCACTTGTTGAATGTGCACTCACAAAGGATAGCGTACATGTACATCAACGTATATACGATGTTAAAAATAAATATTTTTAGCACTTATATCTATAAAAGGTATACATACATACATTCTTGAACCGAACATATCATTACAAGTGAATGAGGTTCACTAAACTTAAAAATATATATTTGAAGAATATATATCACACATAACAAACATAAGCCATGCGTGTACGTAGACGCTAATGGGCTAGGCCCACTCACATTGTGTGGATCACGGAGACTCAAATGGGTGGCTCACTCTCACTTGTGCAAGGCACAAAGACTCAACTGGGCTAGGCCCATTCTCACTTGTGCGAGTCACAAAAACTCTCATGAGCTAGGCCCACTTATGCTGGTGCGAGTCACGAAGAATCACGAAGCGTAAGGCCCGTTCGTACAAACTATGAATTCAAAATATATATATATAAGAAGTATATATATATATATTAAAATCATGCACACAAAATAAATGCCAACATTTTATTAAAAATACACAAGGGTTCCATATATAAAGTGAATATAATAACGTTGAAGATGAAAAACGCGTACAAGGTCTAGAAGAGACCAAAGTGTCTAATGAGTTAGAGCACTTGTAGGTTGACTCACGCTTTTGGAACACCGTTTGCTAGCACAATCTTTGGACGCCAATCTATGAGTTCATGTCCCCCTTTTCTCTTAAATGTTTTCGGTTTATAACTCTCGGGGTAAATACATGTTTTAGATGGTATAGTTTAGCTATGGAATAAAATATTAGATCATGTGAGACAATGGTCTCTCTTAAGTGCCGTTAATCTTTTATAAGACAACGGAACAAGAGTGGTAGATCTATCGGGTGTAGCGAGCCCCAGTCAAGGGTCCTTGTGTGGCAGCATGTAGAGCTTTTGTTGTCCCAGCCGGGTGGACCGGAATGAAATCGTCTAGGGTTGAGTGTTTCCTATGTCGTCACACATATTAATGTCCTTGCAAAACATTAATGATCATAAGTTCGTTGACCCTTTACATACCACATTGTTATATACGAACTCTCAAATGTTTTTAAGATAATTTGTTATGAACTCAAAACTCATGAACTTGCCAACTTCTGTTGATGTTTTTAAACTTACATGTATTTTGGAACAAGTCTTTTGTAAAACTTTATAACTTATGTGGTCTTTTACTTTTGCACAACTTGTGACTTGTATTTTATATTCATGATTGATGGATGACCATCGTGCTTTTTATTCATATAGTTTGTTTGCTTATATCGTATGCAATGAAAAATAATCAAATTCACACCGCGCACTTACACTTACGACCGGGTGTGACAGATTGGTATCAGAGCTTCGATTATAGTGAACCAGGATTCTTTCTCGAGTCTAGTCTACAACCACTAGGATTCTCTCATGAAAACGATTTATCAAAAACAAAGTGTTTTCATTACATATACAAAAACTTAATATCCACTAACAAAACTCTTTTCAAATAAATAATGCAAGGACATTATTTGGGGCATAGTCTATATGGGATAGACATGCTAAACTAGATTGATTCGCACAAACCAACGTTATTATATTTGATATTCCCATAAATATATATATATATATAAGTAATGATATTATTTATTAATATATATATGTTGTACGGATTATTTTGCCAAGAACAAACTACCTTCGACTTCGAACTCTATTGTTATTCCTGACTCGCACGATGAGAATATCGACCTTGCGTCTATTGCGGAGCTTATGGCAGACATGGTCCCTGAGTGAGACCCGTAAGCTTGATTTTCGTAGAAGATGGTTGTTTTCTTCCCTCAAATGTGAAGGTTCCTGACTACGGTAGTGATGACAAGGCAGAGGCGGTTGCCTTCGACAACAACTCTATTAGTTGGACAAGGTCCCTGTGGCTCATACTAATCATGATTGATGACACTCTCGTCCAGACAAGGAAGATGAAGTACTCATCTTAAAGGTGCCCCTCCAGTTGTTATCGTTGCGGATTCTCTCTATTTCTATTTCGCCTAACGTCGCGCCCTTTCGCGAGTAACATCAACGGACGTTAGCACGTGGACCATCATGAAGGTCCATCCTATGTTGAAGGTATGTAGACAGTAGTGTCATCTCTCTGACTGATCATCTGCTTTGAACGAGAGAATGCTAGGGTGACCATGCAAGGCAATTTATTATTATGGGGCCACATAATAACAACTTGTAGTGCATGGGAATCCTGGTGGGCTCTGCGCGTCAAGCTAATGATCACTATCCATTAGAAATTCTTAAATTGTTCAAGTTTCTATCTAGTAGAACACTAACTGGGGTGGTTACTATGACACCTTACCATACAAAAAGACCACATGTATACGTTCGCACCTAACATTCGATCTATATCACGAGTCGGTTGAGACTAGTCATCTAAACAAACAAGACTGGTTAGCCACCTAGAGAGGAATTTTCCTCAACATTCTAGAAATATGGTACATGGGTTGGTTCTTTGATGTTTATTACACCTTATCTTATTTATTGCAAAATGTTACATTGAATTTTGTCATTTGACATCCAAGGGATGGTATGGAATGAGCCATGTTGCAACTCCCTCATTGCATTCTATTCGATATCTATCGAAATTTTAACAATCTTGTTGGAGCTCGTGGAGCTCAAGGGATATGAACGTATTCATCACACGGGCTGGTGCGGTGAAGGATTTTCCTGCTTTGGAGGATCGAGCTCCATGAAGTATGGAATACATGCTGTAAGGTTGGAGACGACTGTTTGGTTTCTCCTCCTCAACGAATTATTTCTTTTCCACTTAGACATATGGCCGATACACGCAAGAGGTACTACGCATCTTGGTTGCGATTATTCGTGTCATTATTATTTCAGACATGCATGAACTATTTGTCACAACCCCTTTTCCGCGTAGATCCAGATGGGCTCGGTGGGGAATATTGTGACGTAAGATTGATAACATCATAACCAAACAACACAGAGTAACACAGCGGAAGTCTTGAAGTAAAATTACTATTACAAACCGATAATGTTTAAAGTTCAAAATAATATACAAATGGTTCGTAATAAGATCCACAGGCGGATCATAAAATGTACAAAAGTGTTCAACAGACTTTTAGGCACAACTAAGGACTTGCAAGATCCCCTATGTCGATACCGAGCAGCTTCAAACCTATTCACGTGTTGTACCTGTAGCTTAGTCTTTTGAAAATACATCAGTTTACACTAGTAAATACAAATAACCGACACATTTTGAAAATCTTTTCAAAATTGTTTTAAGTGCACATGGCACATTTTGATAAATAACTTGGGACAATTCAAAATGATATTGTATACAGTTTTACATGTTTGCCAATACATATGGGGCACAGTATGAAAACCGAGACATGATTAACCAACACACCACTTATGAACCCACAAAGGAGTTATCCCCAACTTGTGGGTAAAAATATTTAGCATCCGCATCTGGCAGGTGTATGCCTACACCCCATGCTTTAGGCGTGGCCACTAGTAATTTAAATGAGCCGACGCTATCCAAGACACGGTCGTATTAACCCTCAATGTTTAAGTAATTAAACAATACAGATTAAAACGGGTTATGCGGATTTACTAGCCACAATCCGGCATTCGATTGATCCCATACCCGACCAAGCGGTAATAATTTACCGTATCCCAAGCCCATATAGAGAAAATAAGTTAAGAGTATTTACCTAAGCTAGTTCTTCAAAAGATTTAATAACTCAATCATTAATCAAAATAGATAAGTAAAGGTAGCAATCTGCTGGAAGGCTCTAGTCTGGAATGATGGTATTAATAACCAATTAGAATAATAACGGGTCTTATTTAAGTCATAGACGCGGACCGGCTAGTCTTAAATAATGAAAAAGGTACGATACGCTAGATTAAGCGATGACCGGAATAGAATGTAGTTTACACCTGACAAGTACTAAGACTTGTATAAGATGGGTAAACATATAACATTCTGGATTTTGAGATAAAAAAAGATAAGGTTAAATCCGTTCCGGTTAAATTACGTAAACTAGTCACGTAGGCTTAACCGTACGCATATAAGCGATATCGGGTAACCGGATGAGTCATATACAAGTTCCATATGCCATTATACTTTAAACATGTTATAATATCAGTAGGATATCAACATGTATGCCCGTTAAGGTTTTAAAATCAAGTAAGCTTCATAAGGGCATTTTGGTCTTTTTACGAATTCTAAAAGGAGCTTGCAAGTAAACTGATGTCATGGTCATAAACATTCTGGAAAAATGGTTAATTAATGATGTTATGTTAGTAGGATATCAAATATATGTGTGGTTTATAGCTTAGGACCAAACTATGCGCCGTATGGGCATTTTGGTCATTTCACACATAGTTTTGATAGCTCATTTGGGATTCTGAGTTTAGAACATGTACCTACTATAAAAATATTCAAATTAAGTTTTATAATCAGTAGGTGACAAGTCTTGATGGTTAAATATGGTTTTAGACCATACCATGCGCCGAAATGGCAATAAAGTCGCTAAAGGATGATTTGAACGATGATTAATGAAAACTGATATTATGATCTAGTTTGTATGATAAAAATATGTTATTTCATATAACATATCAATAGGTAAAAAGGTTTTATATAAAATCTATGATAAAAACTCATTTAGGTGCCGTAAGGGCATTATCGTCATTTAAGGACTTAATACAAGAACTTGCATGTAAACTCAGTTTATAATCTGAATTGACATCCCAATTAATCCTACTTATAATATTAAATTAGTAGGTAAAGAGTTTTGTTGAAGAAATTATGTTTAAAACCATTTTAGTCGCCGAAAGGGCGATTTGGTCATTTAAAAGCATAATTTACGCTATTTGAGCAAAACTCTGACTAATTTTATAATATTAAGATATGCTAATCATGTTAGCATATCAATACTAAAATCATTTTCATGCTCATTTTTGTTTAAAACCTCATTTTTAAACAAAAGGGCATAATAGTCAAAGCACGGCAATATAACGTAACTTGTGCATAAACTCGGATTATGATTATGATCTTGTAATATGACCTCAGAGGGTTATCCTACATTAATTTAGTATCATAATGCAATTTTGAATCAGTAGCTAAAGTTGCTAATTCAGGTCAGAACTGAAAGTCAAAGCAGAAGTTAAACTTCGTGACTTTCGATTGCGAACCGACCTTAAACCTGGAATTGATGAGCCGAACATGTTTACACATGTTCTAATAATTATTACCAAGTTGTTTAAGTGTTAAAACATATTTTAAAACACCCTTAAACACGGTTTATGATTATTTCAAATCTAACCCGTTTGACTTTTTAAAGCATAGTATGTTGACTCATTAATTGACCAAGTAAACGTGATTCTCAGGAGGTGCCCTTTTGAGGGATTAACGCCTACCTTATTACGATCACGTAGCCATGTTCACATCAAACAATGGCTGGACCGTAATGGTCTTAACTGAAGGTCAAATCGCTATTACGATAACGCTTTGACTTTTGGCTTAAAGCCTATAAAATGAAAAGAGGAGAGTTGGAACACTTACAAGTGGTCCAAAGAAAGTTTATAAACTTAGTGGACGCTCCCAATAGCTCAGGAACTTGCCAAGAGAGGACAGAAGAGAAGAAAATGAAAGGTGCAAGTGTTCATGCTCTACCATGAGCTCTTTTTATAGTTGAGGAGCTTGGATTAGGATCAATACAGGTGTTAGAGGTGTTGTAGGATCACCCACGTGTCCTTGGTCATGGCAAATGCAGGGGAAAGGTGGCATTGTGTGGGAGAGGTGTCACTAGGGCAGAATGCCTAGCTCCCAAACAAAAACTAAAACTGCCACTGGCAGTTGCTTACGGACTGTATGGCAATGTGCTTACGGTTCATAAGCTAGTCCAGCGCCCACAGTTTCAAAACTGGTTACGGACCGTATGGAAAACCCTTGCGGTTCATAACCGTATCTCTGATCAAATTCTTTATAATGGTTACGGTCTGTAACCAAACATGGTTACGGTCCATAAGAGTCACTCAGAGACAGCCAAAGTTTTGGCAAGTTGACACTTTTGACCCCTCGACTTTCTAATTGTTGTTCAGAGGTTATAAAATAACATAACGACGCATTTAGTCCCTTTCTTCCAACATGCGGCATACGAGGATCAGCGTGACACGTGTCGGGATTTAATTGGACGGGATTTTACAACGTGTTACACAATGCGATCTTAAGGTTTCCATGACCGATTGCATTCTTAATTCTTAGATGCATGGTAGACTATATATGTCCAAATATAAGTCCAGATTCTTTGATATTATGTATCAAAAATAACATGGCGCCGAAAAGAAAATCTACGCCCAAAAGAGGTCAGTCAATCAACGCCCTAGTATTAAAGTCAAACTAGAGTTTTTTTTGGAACACCATGAGGTTGCGAAAATTGCCCAACATGAGGTTATTTAGTCGACACTAGTGACGATACTGATGGTACCGGTAGTTCAAGTGGTTCAAATCCCGATGTATCCGGAATGAGTGGCAATGCCACAGCCGGATATGTGATTACACAAGGTTTAACTCTAATGCTTTCCTGGACTGTAAGTCACGAGACCTCGTAGATATGAGAGGTGCGGTAGGTTCTGTCTGCTAGATAAAGACAATGAAGTCGGCTAGTCTTGCTAGTAGATGTACTCCTGATTAAATGATAAGGTAAACGAAGAGTATCCTACTGAATGCAACATTAACTTGGAGGAATATACAACTACGAACTTTAAGGAGCAATACAGCAAAGAGATCGTCGTGAGAAGAACTTAAGGATCTTATGTGAGGTTAGTATTGCTCTTTACTGAAATTCAATGGTTAGAAACGGAATTCTAGAACTTGACCACGATTGGAGTCAACGATATTGGTTACACTCGACGTTTTCACGATCTCTCAAGGGTTGTTCCATGCTAATTAACACCCGAATCCAAACGTATTGAGCGCAACATTTGGGGGTTTAGCCTCCGAAATCCGAAGCATGATCCCATCATCAAACCCTACTTCGATCACTCAAGTAACTCTTGCAGTTAGTCTCACTGAGGATGCGGTGAGAACGAGGAAATTGTCAAAGAAAGGTGTAGAAAGGAAGGAAACACATGTGGAATCTACTAGCAATGTGAAGCGAAAGTTCTCACACCGCAGGAAAGGTTCGAGAGTTAGTAACAAATGAGAGGGAACTCCCGCGAAGAGCGAGACGAAGGTATTTGCTTCCATAAATGATGCTGGAACAAAGAAGTAGGTTGATAACTGGCCAAAATCCTAAATGTAATGAGTGAAAATTTCATCTTAATGGTGCTGGCAAAACTGCCAAGAGTAGCAATATGGTGAGGTCGGACACAAAACAGAAACTAATGAGTTAGTAATACTCAAGAAAGAACGAGGAGGTTTTAATTGTGGCGAAGTGACCACCACAAGCATGGATGTCTAAGGATGAATCAAGCAAGTGAATTAGTGTGTGTATGGTTAGAACTATGAATACTCCCCAAAATCCCAATGTTTCCATAGGTACGTTCTACTCTACAATCAGCATGTATCGATTCTTTTGATAACAACGTCGGGTTAACTTAGTGTCTTTAGATATTAAACATATACACGAATTAGAGTCATGTAGGTTAGACTCGTCTTACTCTATCAAGTTAGCTGATGGGGAATTAACTGAGTCATGTGAAGTCATTAAGGTTCACCGATACGTTTCCTATCAACCGACATTTCGCATCCATTTTTTTAATACCCGTGCCGACTTTCTTTTTATTCTATAGAACTCTCAAATGGCAATTTAGTCGTATCGATAGAAGTCATTAGAGGTAGCATACTAAAACTTAGAGCGCGGAAATTCAATATCGATCTTTTACCCATTCCTTTGAGTAGTTCGACGTAGTTGTCGGCATGGATTAGTTATCCAACAACCAAGCGGAAGTAGTTCATCTTGAGAAAACTATTCGCGTCCCCCCACCTAATCAAGAGACACTCATAGTACGCACAGAGAAGTGTGAGACGCCTTTAGGAATCATAAACTGCATGAAGTCCCAGATGTGCCTATGAAAAGGTTGTATAGCCTTTCTAGCTCATGTAGTCGACAAGAAAACCGAGGTGCCAAAAGTTGGAAGATATAACCATTGTGAAGGAGTTCTTTGAAGTCTTTTCGGAAGACTTGCTAGGACTGCCTCCACAACGACAACTCGAGATTCGCGTTGATTTAGTACCAGAAGCCGCACTAGTGGAGAAATCTCCATACCAATTAACTCCGCCTGAGATGAAAGAGCTATCTACACAACTTCAAGAGTTGTTAGAAAAGGGATTTATTAGATCGAGATTCTCGCCTTGGGGAGCTCCGGTACTGTTTGTCCAAAAGAAGGATGGGAGCTTCTGCATGTGTATATACTATCGAGGGATCAAAAAACTCACCATCAAGAACCGATACCCCCAAACGAGAATTGACGATTTGTTCGCTCAACAACAAGGCTCAAGTTTCTACTACAAGATTGATTTGAGATTGGGTTACCATCACTTAAGAATACAAGAGGAAAGCATACCCAAGACTGACTTTCGAACTCGTTGCGGTCACTACGAGTTCCTTGTTATGCCATTCGGCTTGATAAACGCACCGCGGTATTCATGGATCTTATGAAATGCGTGTGTAAGTTGTATTATGATAAATTCGTGATAGTATACATTGGCGATATACTAATATATTCACGGTCAAAGGACGAGCATGAGCAGCACTTACGAATTATTTTGGAGCTCTGGAAGAAAGAACAACTTTATGTAAACATCTCCAAATGCGAATTTTGGATTTACAACGGGCACATGGTGAAGGAGAAAGGGATTCTTGTCGATCCATCCAATATTGAGGCAATTAAGAACTGGGAAGCGCCTAACACCCCGACGAAAGTGCGACAATTTTTGGGATTAGCGGGCTATTACCAGAGGTTTATAGAAAACTTTTCAAAAGTTACTCAACCGCTAACGTCCCTAACACAAAAGGATAAGAAATTTAACTGGGGCGAGAAATAAGACGGCTTTCCAACTACTAAAAGATAAACTTTGTGACGCACCAATGTTATCTTTACAGAACGGTACTGATGACTTTGTCGTAAATTGTGATGCGTTGCATCAAGGACTGGTTTACGTTTTGATGCAACGAGACAAAGTTATCACGTACGCGTCCCAACAACTTAAGGTGCATGAGAAAAATTTATACCAAACACGACCTCGAGTTAGGCGCGGTGGTATTTGTTTGAAAATCTGGCAGCACTATTTATATGGAACTCAATTTACAATTTTACGGATCATAAGAGCCTTCAACACATATTTAATCAGAAGAATTAAATATGTGACAACAGTGTTGGGTCGAGCTATTGAATGATTACGACTGTGAGATATAGTATCATCCGGGCAAGGTGAACGTTGTGGCGGACGCCTTGAGCCGCAAGGAACGAGTGAAAACTCTAGGGGTCCGAGCCTTAGAGATGACCATACAAACAAACCTTAATTCCGGATTCATGATGCTCAGCAAGACGCACTTAAACCGGAACGCATTCAAGCAGAATCCTTACGTGGAATAGAGAATCAATTGGTGCCAAAGGAGGATGGAACATTATATTTTAGGGGACGAATCTTGGTTCCATTCTTTGGTGACCTACGGATGATTATTTTAGACTAAGCTCACAAGTTAAAGTACTCCATCCAGGTTCAGATAAGATGTACCAAGACTTAAAGGAATTCTATTGGTGGCTTAACCTTAAAGGCGATATCGCTACAAATGTAGGAAAATGCCTTACTTGCACCAAGGTTAAGGCTGAATACCAGAAACGGGCTTGTTACAACAACCCAAAACTCCCATGTGGAAATGGGAGCAAATTTCGATGGACTTAGTTACTAAGTTACCCCAGACCTCGAGAAGTCATGAAATGATTGGGTAATAGTAAATCGCCTAATGAAGTCTACACGTTTCTTAGTTATCCGTGAGAAGGATAGCACGGAGAAACTCGCTGAATTACACCTCAAAGAAATTGTGGCACGGCACGGAGTGCCTATTTCTATCATATCAGATCGAGAAGGTCGGTTCATGTCAAGGATATGGCAATCATTTCAGAAACCCTTTGGGTCACGACTAGACCTAAGCACTGCTTTCACCCTCAAACGGACGGCCAAAGTGAACGGACGATACAAACTTTGGAGGATATGCTACGTGCTTGTGTGATGGACTTGGGTAGAAATTGGGATACCCACTTGCATTTAGTGGAATTCTCATATAATAATTGTTATCACACTAGCATCCAGGTCGCCTCGTTTGAAGCTCTATATGGTCGAAAGTGCCGATCACCGCTATGTTGGGCGGAGACCAGTGAAAACAACTCATTGGTCCGGAATTAGTCCAAGAGACTACGGACAAGATATTTCAAATACGAGACCGCATCAAGGCGGCTTGCGATAGACAAAAGAGGTACGCTGACAAACGACCCAAACCATTATCTTTCGAGGTCGGAAACAAAGTTTTGTTGAAAGTCTCGCCTTAGAAAAGCGTAGCTAGATTTGGTAAACGTGGAAAGTTGAACACACGCTACATAGGACCTTTAGAAATCCTGGCAAAGGTTGGAACTGTTGCCAACAAGTTGAAACTTCCGGACGGGCTAAGTAGCGTACACGACACGTTTCACATGTCAAACCTTAAGAAGAGTCCTACTCAAGAAACGGTCATCATCTTGGCAGATGAGATACACATCAACGACAAAATCCAATTTACCGAAGAACCTGTTGAGGTTATAGACTGGAAGGTCCAAAAGACAAGGAGAAGTCGCGTTAAACTAGTCAAAGTTCGTTGGAACTCATGTCACAGTCCCAAGTATACGTGGGAACGTGAAGACCAAATCAAATCTAAGTACTCACATCTATTCCAAGACTCCCTTGCAACCGGTAACGCAACTTGAATTTTGGGACGAAATTCTTCTAACGGGGGGAGTATATGACAACAACAAACTTAATGGTAATTCCGTACAACTTAACGACTATTTTATACGTTAAATTGCGTTCATTTATGGCTTAATTTGTGCATGATTAGGTCATACAAGACTAGCAATAGTAGGACATGTTTAAATTGTACAAATGGTAATGTTACTTTCATCACGTTACGAGAAAACGATAAACTATGTCCGAAAATGTTGACAAAATGTTGAAATACTATTCACCTGAACATACTATTAATGCCAGTAAGTTCAGAAACTGCCCGAACAACTAACAAATGATACGAAAGCGTATCATCACAAATGTATATACTAAAAACCCAATTTAGTGGTACCACTTATCACAATACTTTAACTTTCCAGAAAATGCTATATTATAAATTGTCTAGTCCGCCCTATAATATAACAATTATATTTTGTCAATAAGAAAACAGCAATTGCAATGACATTAAGGCTTGAAAATAATGCTAAATGTCCTAAACAATCGCAAAGGTATTGAATAATTATTTAAGGCGTTATTTCCGGTATTATAACGCATCTTTCGCACATTGTCTGGTATCAAACCGACGAACAAACTAGTAATATTTTTATCATCGTAACACCTAGTTAACTAGTCTAATGAACTAGTTAGACTTCATTTGACACCCTAAACGTCATTAACTATCCTAATGATGAAAGAGTTCTACTAATTACATAAATATCTAGACTTATATTTGCAACACATGTTTAAACATTAATAATAAAAAAATTGTAACGCCTAGCTTTTCGCAACTTTCCATTTTTAGAAAGTTCGTATCATAATTCTATTTTTGGAAGCTCGTTTCCTTGTATTCGTATCGTATTTAAAATTATTGTAATTCCGAGACTTTAATTGTAATTGAAATGATATTTTATATAAAATCCGCGTCATTCATACATATTATTTGACACCTCCTTAAACAATTCACATTTCGATATTTTGAACACTTGAAAATGTATTCTTTTTTTTAGTAGTAACCATGAGATTATAATGACCAAACACTTAAAATAGGTTACCAAATGATAATATATGTTATATATAATATTAATCCTCATATAACATAATATATCATTAATTGGCAAAAAATAAATAAAAAATGGACCAGCCCTATTTACAATCGGGCCAGCCTTTAGGGATGGTCTGGGCTTGTTTTTTGAAGCTTAAATTCTCACTAATCTTGTCCAAAACCCACTTAACTTAAACCCTAATCCTTTCCATATAAGTACCTCTTATATTCCAGCCATTTTTCTACTTTACAAAGCCTCCAAGCCTCCCAAGACACTCTCTAAATCCCTAAATACTTCCAGAAAACACAGCAGCAAAATCTGAGTTTTTAGTGAATTCTAACTCATTTCTCCTACTATTTGTTCACTTTTTCTTCTTCTACAACACTTGGATAACCTCTAGGAAGGTTTTCACAAGTTTGCTTGGGCAAACGAAGGTGAAACCACACCAAAATCGAGGCCAAAGTGCTGCAACACTTTCTGCTTGTTTTTTGTTTCGTGTAACTTCAATATTTTCATGTTTTCTTCACTTCTTCATCCTCAACAAAGTTTGTAAAGCCTCTAGGGATGTTATCAAAAGTTTTACATGAAAAACCAAGGTGGGGCAATACCATTTTAAAGGCCAAACTTTCTGTTTTAGAAGATGAACTTGTAAACTTTATTTAAACATACTTTTTACTAAACAAACTTGTGCTACTTGTGTCTCTAATCAAACCCATGATTAGTGAGTTAGTTAGAGTTATTTCATACAAATTAGGAGGTGTAAAATACCTCTAAACTTTCTGTTTTGTAAGGGGTTTTTAACCCACAAGTATTGAAACCATCCAAGCTTGACAAAGCTTGTGTTTTGATAAAGGTGTGATTACTTGGAAGCTTTGGTTATCCTACTTTCAATCCACCACCTCACTTGATGATTTCTAAGTTAACCACTAAATTTTCGACCTTCAATTGAGTAACAAGGCTACGACATGTCCTCAAACGTTGCCATTTTTAGAAAGTTCGTATCGTAATTCTATTTTTGGAATCTCGTTTCCTTGTAATCGTATCATATTTTAAATCATTGTAATTTCGAGATGATTGTAATTGAAATGATATTTTATATAAAATTCGCGTCATTCATACATATTTATACATTGACTCTTACACATGTTTGTTACATGATATATAAACGCAAGTTAACTCGTGAATCTTTATCATATATTCGCAATTCTTAAACTCTCCATCCATGAAAGACACTTGGTTAATTCAAACACGAGACTTATAATTATTTGACACCTCCTTAAACAATTCACATTTCGATATTTTGAACACATGAAAATGTATTCTTTTTTTAGTAGTAACCATGAGATTATAATGACTAAACACCTAAAATAGGTTACCAAATGATAATATATGTTATATATATAATATTAATCATCAAATAACATAATATATAACATTAATTAGCAATAAAAATAATAAATAAAAAGGGACCAGCCCTATTTACGATCGGGCCAGCCTTTGGGGTTGGTTTGGGCTTGTTTTTTCAAGCCTAAACTCTCCCTAATCTTGTCCAAAGCCCACTTAACTTAAACCCTAATCCTTTCCCTATAAGTACCTCTTATATTCCAGTCATTTTTTCACTTTACAAAGCCTCCAAGCCTCCCAAAACACTATCTAAATCCCTAAATACTTCCAGAAAACACAGCAGCAACATCTGAGTTTTTAGTGAGTTCTAACTCACTTCTCCTACTATTTCTTCCTTGTTTCTTCTTCTACAACACTTGGATAACCTCTAGGAAGGTTTTCACAAGTTTGCTTGGGCAAACGAAGGTGAAACCACACCATAATAGAGGCCAAAGTGCTGCAAAACTTTCTGCTTGTTTTTTGTTTCTTGTAACTTCAATATTTTCATGTTTTCTTCACTTCTTCTTCCTCAACAAAGTTTGTAAAGCCTCTAGGGATGTTATCATAAGTTTTACATGAAAAACCAAGGTGGGGCAATACCATTTTAAAGGCCAAACTTTCTGTTTTGGAAGATGAACTTGTAAACTTTATTTAAACATACTTTTTACTAAACAAACTTGTGCTACTTGTGCCTCTAATCAAACCCATGATTAGTGAGTTATTTAGAGTTGTTTCATACAAATTAGGAGGTGTAAAATACCTCTAAACTTTCTGTTTTGTAAGGGGTTTTAACCCACAAGTGTTGAAACCATCCAAGCTTGACAAAGCTTGTGTTTTGATAAAGGTGTGATTACTTGGAAGCTTTGGTTATCCTACTTTCAATCCACCACCTCACTTCTTGATTTCTAAGTTAACCACTAAATTATGTTCGACCTTCAATTGAGTAACAAGGCTACGATATGTCCTCAAACGTTGCCATGTTCGGGGTGCACGCACCTAGCTTGCTTACTTGGTCGATACATAGTTTAGTGAAGTATTTCTTTTATTCCATTCATGACCATCCGAATTGTCCTTGTGACAATTTGTGTATTGGTGAATCTTACGAAAGAAGTTTAATGGATTTTTATCATCCTACCTCCAAGCATGACTTCTATGATAATCTATGACATATATGATGAACTTAATATATATTATATAAACTCCTAATCGAAATCCTCTGTTATCATTCCAATACTCACACACCTACGTTTCCTCGTGTAGGATAACTCGGGGTTCCATTCTCCAATCAACCAAAATATTCACGAGATTTAACAAACGAAGCTTTGCAAAACCCTGAGTACACTCGAACACCCTTTTTACGCTTTACACTTTTGGGTGCCACATGTTTACCTATCAAATTACACAACCCACACTTATACTTTATGCAAACACAAAAAATCCATCATACATGCTAAGATACGTAATACGTGATTTGTATACTTGGAATAATCTTATGTAATGCTATTTGTCATTAACTTCGTACGAGCCTCCCCTTAACATGTATAGCGCTATAGGAGTAACACACGGCCCGTAATCTTATGGTCATGTTAAGATTATTCTATTTTGTGGTGACACTAGAGGATTGACTTGTATATTCACATGCCATGTTTACATTAATCTAGTTTACTATTTTTCCATGTAGATTCGTTTAAACGCTTTTATCTACTTATGTTATACCAAACCTGTGTACTCGCCAATGCTTTTGTGTTGAACTATACTTTTAAACATGTTGCAGGTTGATGATGTTGATTTTGAAGAAATCTAGTAGGGACGACACTAGAAACTCATTTAGAATTACTAGATTTTGTTATTTCGTTATGTTAAGCTTTGTTGTATTTTGAATTATTCCATGTTGAATTATGTTTCCTTGTAATGTTTTGACAATGAATATTAATGAAATGAAATCTATTTTTAATTTAATTATTGTCATATTAGTGTTATGATGTCTCGAGCAATCTATTTTGTCTCACTCTAATGTTTCCGCCATCGGTTGGGGTGTGACAGATTGGTATCAGAGCCATAACTATAGGGAATTAGATAGAATTGCCCTGTTCGACCTAGTCTATAGTTTAAGTGACCCATTTGACCATTCTTGATTCATGCTTAAAATATTAACTTCTTCCTACTTTGCTTCTTTCTATTCCTTTTGTCTAAATATATGCAATATGTCTTTCCTAAGACATTTACACAATGTACACACTTGAAGACTTGAAGACACTCGCATTACAAACGAGACGACTATATCAAAATAGGCGTGAAACCCACACTTTGGTGAACGACTCTCAATCCGCGTATTTGATTTTTCACGAAATTCCGCCATCAAGTTAGGAGTGATCTCCATACCTTGATGGAAAATTGTCACACCCCTAATTTCCACGTGTAACCCGGTGGGCCCGGTTGTGGAATATCGTGACGTAAGTTGATATCATCATTACCAAACAATACAATAATACACAGCGGAAGTCTGGATAGTTACTATACAAACGTTTGAATGTTCAAAGTTCAAAAATAATAAATACAACGCTTGTAACTAGATCCACATGCGGATCGAAATGTGAATACAAAATGAAACTTTACAGACTAAGGCCTTCTAAGCAAAGGGTTGCAATTCCTCTTAAGCTTCACCGAGTACTTCCAGCCTATTTACGTATACTTGTCACCTGCGCTTAGTCTTTTGAAAATACGTCAGTTTTCACTGGTAAATACATTTAACCGACTCATTTTGAAAACATTGCGAAAACATTTGGTGTACACAATGGTACTTTGTTTTATAAATAACTTGGGATAATAATTTCATGTTATCAGTTTTACATGCTAATAATACATTTAGAGCCCGAAAACTATGCCGGGATCATGATTAATCCACACACCACTTTAACACCTTTAATAGGTGCACCCCTATTGGGTAATACTTTATTTTAGCATCTGACGGGTGTATGCCTACACCCCGTGCTTAGGTCGTGGCCATTTGCAATTAAATGAGCCGTGGATATCCAGGACACGGTCGTTTTAACCCCCAAATGTTTAATATTAAGCAATACGAATTAAAATGGATTATTTAAATTCCCTACTCATTGGTCTTTGATTCCATATCCAACCATGCGGTATTAGTATACCGTATCCCAAGCCCGTATAAGGGAAAATAAGTTAAAGTATTTACCTGGTTTGCAAAATCTTCTAAATAATAAGAAAATAAGCAAAGCACAGCCGTAATCAAAATAAACTAGCTTGGAGACAATCTACCGGAAGTCTCTAGTCTGGAATAGATGGTATTATTAACCGACTGTTAGCAGGTCTTTATTTAGTCATTGACTTAGACCGGCTAACTTAAAATAAAGATAACGGTATGAAAACCCTAGATTAAGCGATGACCGAAAAAGAATGTATTTTGGACCCGACAAGTACTAGGACTTGTATAACATGGGTTACCATTTTACATTCTGGAATTTTGAGAATATTTTGATATGGTTAAACCCGTTTTCGGTTAAGTTGCGTAAACTAGTCACATAGGCTTAACCGTACGCATATAAGCGAAACCGGGTAACCGGGTGAGTCCTATACAAGTTCCATATGTAACATTTGTAAAAAAATCGGGTTTTCAAAACCCGCTCCGTTTTGTAATCGAGTATCAAGTTATAAAAGTTACATTAAATGTTTATGATTATTTTGAGTTAAAACGATACATAATTAATAAATAAACTAAACTATAAAAATTATATTTGATAAAAAGTTAAAACAAAATAAATAAAAAAATTATGGTGCTGCCGGGACTCGAACCCGGGTCAGCCAAGACACACTTCAGCAACTTAACACACACTCACAAGACCACTCCGCCACATTGTGTTTTCTGCTAACTCTAGAAACACAAACGAAATTTATACACAAACCCAGTTAAAACCGGTTGCGCTATCTGAGAAACGGTAATCGGCAAACCAATCGTCAAATCGTTGTTTATTCACACATTCAGTGTATAACCGATGCACCGACGGTTTTTAATCAAATCGGAAATTGATTAAACTTAAAGCCTCATCATTATCGGTTTTTAAAACCGAAAAATCATCAAGTCCAGAATTCCTCAAACTTCAGACACTCTCGCGACTCAGAGATATCATACCAATACTCCATTTCATTTTCGTCGCAATTTCAGACCATCAGAACGCCTAAATCAGCTCGCCGGAATTTTCTGCAAAAGTCGCCGGAAAACCGTATTCAACTCAAACCGGTAAAATACCTCTACTTTACTGTTTCAATCAATTGTTAGAACCTTACTAACATTAACCCATCGCTCATAATCAACCACAGACGACATTGCTGGACATTCTGTTTTCGCCGGAAAACTTCTGGAATTGTCGGAAACTCGTTGGTTACCGGTATGCTCATTCTAACGTGCTGATAATCAATACTCGATAGTTCAATTTCATATCTAATCCCTTAAACCTGTTAATTGATTCTCACAGCCGAAGGTTCCAAAAACAGAGCCGACGAGCTTCGCCGGATTCTCTGAAGAAGACGATCTGTTCGGTATCTTTTTCCCCAAACTTTTCGGTTCAACACATTCAAATTGATCATCATGTTCATTAACTAAATTAATCACGTATCAGTTGTTTTGATTGATGTCTGTGTTTGTATTGAAGAAGACGAGTTCAGAGATGACATAAGATTAATTAAAATCGGAATTATAAACGGGTTAGACACACAGTCCAGCGGTGGACTGTGTGCAAAATACACACGCACGTCCTGAGTTCGATTCCTGCTATACGCACTCCTTATATAATAACACGCCTTTTTGTTTAAAAACTAAACCGGGATAACTCAGTTAGTTATTAAGTATAATAAAAACCGAGATAATAACCGGGTTAGACACACAGTCCAGCGGTGGACTGTGTGCAACACTAAGTCCTACGTCGCGCGTTCGAAACCCGTCACTTGCACCGGTCCGCTGAATTAAAATGTTTTTGAAATTAAAAAGAATTTCGGTTAAAATGAATAAGTGTATAAATATAATTAAAAACAAGATTATTTCGGGTTAGACACGTAGCTCAGTTGGTAGAGCTGCGTGCACGCGTACGGGAGGTCTCGGGTTCGAGCCTCACCCGGCGCAAACTAATACGCTGACCGAACCGGTCAACGGTCAACGGTCAACGCTAAATAAACAATTTTTTTTATATTTTTATTTATTTAATTTAATTTAAAAATTAATTAAAAATACTTAAAAATAACATTTTTAAATATAGAAAATAGCCATAAACTCACAAAAATATATCTAAAAATTTCATTAAAATCCTTAATAAAATCCACTCGTTTAATATATTTTTCCGTTATTATTTAGGTTAGTATTTCTCGTTGTTCCGCTCATCTAATTCGTGTGCATCTCACCATCTCCAATCCAACGCACCCAATGTGAGTGAATCTTTACAAATTCTCCGTTTTAATCACGTTTTGGGGTGTATCATGTGTCTTGATATATATATATTATACTTAAACCATTGTGCATACATCATATCATGAACTAGTGTATTCAGTTTGTTTCCTGTTGTGTTGTTATTGTTGGATGCAAGTTTATTATTTTCAGTACATACAATTTCATAGGCCGCCGCTCCCTATTACATTATGAGCATTGAGCATGTTCCCCATTTCATTATGAGGTTGAACCTGGCGTGCCCACATACGATCGGCTCCGTTTGATTGAGCCTTGATCGCACAGACATTTTCATTTTCAGTACATGCAATACGATCGGCTCCGTTTGATTGAGCCTTGATCGCACAGTTTCATTTATGTTATTTACAGTATGATGTTGGTATGTTCATGTATGCTGTCATGTGTTATTGTATGTTATAGTTGTGACTGCTATTTGCCATTGCTTGATTATTTACATTTGCTCATCTATGATTATGCACAATTTTTCATTGATAAACTAACAATTAATTTATTAATAAATGTTTATCTAATAAGGTTCACTCGCCAACTTATGTTGACCCAAAAACCCCCATTTTACACATGATACAGGTGAAGCAGCAGCAGCTAGGAACACATAGGACCTGGACTAGAAGAATAAAACGATTTAGTGTTGGGATTGTTATGCTTGGCTTATTTTCCTTGTATTGAATGAACATGTTTGGATTTTTGGAAATGTAACTTTGACTTTATTAAATATGAAACATATTAGTAAATGTCATGAGCTTTGGTGATAACCCAATTATGCCCCGACTCTTATTCCGCTGCGGGTCGGGGTGTGACACCATATGCCATTAAGTTTAAAATATGTTATTATAACAGTAGGTTATTGATATGATGGCCCGTTATGGTTTTGAAAGTGAATTATGCCTTTAAGGGCATTTTCGTCATTTTTAAAATGTAATAAACGGGCTTATATGTAAACTGATGTTATTAATATAAACACTCTGTAAAAGTACTTATTTTATGATGTTATATCAGTAGGACATCAATTATATGTGTGGTTTATGGTTTAAGACCAAACTATGTCCCGAAAGGGTAATTTGGTCATTTCACATATAATTCAATACTTATTTGGGAATCTGAGTTTGAGACATGTACCTACTGTTAATTAGTTGAAACTGTGTTTTGAAATCAGCAGGTATCAAGTCTTAATGCTCCAATATGGTTTTAAACCATATTGTGCGCCGAAACGGCGATTAAGTCGCTAAATGACGATTTAAACGGTAGTTTAAGTAAAACCCAAGTTATAATCTGTTTTGGTATGACCAACATATGTTATTTGTCATATCATATTAGTGTGTAAAAGGTTTGGTTTATTAAACGCTTTTAATTCCATTTTATGTGTCAAAAGGGTAATTTCGTCATTTAAGGCTTAATACCCGAACCTAAGTGTAAACTCAGTCCTTATTCAGAATTCATACCCCAAATAGTTCCTAACGTGATAACCCATCAATAGGTATGTGGTTTTTAGGCCAAATTTATGTTTAAGATCATCTTGTATGAAAAAGGCTAATAAATCACAATTTGCATAATTCTCGTTAATTAACCACCTTTTATGTTCAATTCAGAAAGTTGGCCCCTAAATAAGTTTAGTAACTTATTACATCAGTTCCTAGCTCGTAATCATGCTTATTTGGTGTTAAAATCTCCTTTTTGAATTATAGGGAATATTTTGCCAAAATTGGCATATATTATGGAAACTTGCATAATCACTCGAATTTGTATGTGACCATGTCTTATGATAACAGAGGATCATTCTAAACTTATTCATCGTCACATTACAACATTATTTCAGTTTCATAAGTTCCTAAATCAGGTCAGAATCGAAAGTCAAAGCGTGAGTCAAATACCGCGACTTTCGGTCGTAAACCGATTCAAAACTTGGTCTTGTCGGGCCACATGGGTTAAGACATGTTTTAATAGTATTTACTAAATTGTTGGAGTGTCAAAACGGATTTTATGACCTTCACATTGTTAGTTATGCAATTATTTATAATCTGACCCGTTGACTTTCAGTTGACTTTTCCTTTGACCCGACAATTGACCAAGCAAACGTGGTAATCAGTAGACATTCTTTTGAGGGATTAAAATCTACATAATTACGGTCATGTGACCACATTCGTTGCGATAATAGACTGAGCGGATGTGGTTTTAAGTCAAAGTCAAAGCGATTTTACGTCAAAACTTTTACTCGAGCCATAATCTTAATGAAACTGAAATGAATGAGTTAGGACACTTACTAGAGGTCCTATGCACGAGTTCCTACTGATTTGGAAGCTCCTTGTAGACCAGAAACCTCCAGAGGAAAGCAAGAGTTGGAAAGTAGCAAATGAGCAAGTTTTGGGACAAGATCAAGTGTCCTTATATAATGAAACAGGAGCAAGGAGGTGAAGCCAGGTGTTGGGGAAGGTTGGGAGGAGTTGCCATGTGGTTGGGACGTGTCAAGACACAGAGGAATGTGGCAAAATGCGCACAAGGTGGCAGAAACTGCAGACTGCAGCTGGCATGCAGAATTCTACGAAACGCATGCCGTCACGCCACGTGAGGGAACCACATGTTCTCGCGCGACACGCGGGGGTGACCATTTTTCAAAATTTTTGGTTTTGGTCCCTAGACTTCCCAAACTTCCATATTTTGACATAAAAGCATGTTTTATTCAATATGGCACCTGGTTAGCACTCTCGGGAGTATAACCAAACATCATTAAACTCCGGGTTCGTTAAAAGGTCACTCAGAGGCATAGATTTAGCATGTTGACATGTTTAACCCCTCGACTTTAATATTTACCACTCAGAGGTTATAAAATAACATGTTGGCGATTTTTGTCCCTCTTGTTTAGCACGTGGCAACCAAAGATTTCGGGACACGTGTCGGAATTTTATTGGATGAAATTTTCGAGGTGTCACAAAAATTTCCATTTCTTACTCTAGTGGACTCTTATCAACGAGTCGGAATTTGTTCCTAGTTTGGTAAGTACCAACCATATTTAGTGTATGATGTGTCAAGTTAGGGGTGAAACCCGCACCTTGTCAACTAGTCCCATTCCTGGATTTTCACTCTCGCCAAAGTTTTAATTTTCCAATCGATTAGGGACATGTAGTAACTATAAGGGTAAAATAACGTTAGTCGCTTCTCGACGAGAGTATTTTACCTATTAGGCCAAAGCATGTCTCCCTAACTCGAAAGGATCTTCCATTTGCTTTGGAATAGTCGACGTACCGAAACACTCCAATGTTTTGTTAAGCCTCTCTTTTATGTTATCTCAATTTATTTGTGTTTGAATACTTGTTACCTCGTTCATTTCAAAACCGTTACACAATTCGCACGTCTCTCACAATCAAAGACAATAATAATTCTCGTGAACCAACATAATTTATACTCCTTTACGCATTCATACGTGTTTACACTTTTGAATACTTGTTATACCTATGCAATCTATGGGAACTCATACGTGCTATGTGATACATACATGCTCAAACATGCAAAACGTGATTTTTGCAAATATATTATGATCAAGTCTCATCCTTTCCCCTATTTTCGATCTTCTAGATGTCTACTCCCAGGAACTCCAACTCCCACAACAAGAAGTCAAAGTCCAAGTCTTCGTCAAAGAAAGGATCCAACAACTCCGACACAATGTCGAAGAAGGAATGTATGAAGTTCATGGCCAAGCAAATGGCCAAAATCCTCCCGACCTTGTAAGCAAGATTCAACCCGCTGCTACCCACGTCGAATCACCTCACGCCTCAGTCGACTCCAAGGTGGAGACACCTAGGTCAACTTTCACCTTCAAGCAGTTCAACACTTATAACACCTTACCTTTTACTAGCGAAGGTGACGCCACTGTGATGCATCAATGGTTCCACGCCATTGAAGTAACATTCCTCCAGAATGGTTGGCCCGACCACTTGCGTATGATTAACGCAACGGGCGTCTTCCGATCGAGGGCTCTCGATTGGTAGACCTCCGTGCGTAACGCACAAGGCAACGAAGCCGCACACGCCCTCTCATGGGCTGACCTGAAACAGCTTATGGAGAAGGAATTATGTCCTCCTCACGAGCGCCAAAAACTCGAAAACGAGTTCTGGAACCTTAAGGAAGTTGAGAATGACAACGCTGGCCTCACGGCCCGTTTCAAACAGCTTGGTGCAATTTACCCTAGCCAAATCGACACTACCGAGAAGACTACGTTGCCTTCCTCCTCACCTCACGAGCCTTGCTGACGCCGCTTCCCCCAAAACAATTGACGATCCCTTCCGATTAGCCGCCAAGCTTAACGATAACCACGTTCTTAATGAAGCCTCCGCCAAGGCTCCATCAAAAAATGCTCACCAAGCTACCACCGATGTCACCACTAAGCCTACCCCATCCAAAACCCCAAGAAACAACAACAAAGGCAAGAAGCAGAAGGCTTCGAGCTAGAATTACGCGGTAGTCACTCCGCCAAACCCCCAGCCTATCCAACAATTTGCTCCAACCAACCATGATTCCACTAGAAAGGCGTACACTGGGCCGCATCCTAAGTGTCACACCTGCCCTTACCACCATCCCGTTAACGCCCCCTGCCGCCTTTGCACCAGTTGCAATAGGTTTGGACACTTTGCTCCTTAGTGGCGAAGTGTTCCACCAACCCCTGCAACCCAAGCCCGAGCCATCACAACACCCCAAAACCCTGCTGCAAACCAAACCCAACCACCAGCAACCACAGTTCGAGCCTGTTTCAAGTGCGGGGATCTCAACCATCTCGCAAACACTTGCCTGCAACGCAACAACAACATCCAGCAGCAGCAACAGCAAGCTCGTGGTCGAGCGTTCATCATCACTGCAGCTCAGGCTCAGAACGCCAACGATGTCATCACTAGTAAGTTTCTCGTTAACGATGTTTACGCTTCATGTTTATTTGATACTAGCGCGGATAAAAGTTTGGTATCCGTTGAATTCGAAACATTGCTAAAGTGTAGACGTTCTAAGTTACCCAAACCATTCGAAGTCGAAGTCGCGAACGGAAAGTCCGTCATTGTTGATGCGGTCCTTTCTAAGTGTTCCTTGAATCTAAACGATCATACGTGTCCCATTGATCTCATACCTATGCAAATGGGTTGCTTCAATGTCATAGTAGGCATGGATTGGCTTAGGCGAGTTCATGCTGAAGTTGTTTGTTCTGAAAAGTTCATCCGCCTGCCCCTTCCTAATGGTGATTCCTTACACGTCTATGGCGAGAAACCTTCTAAAGATCTCAAGCTTAGGTCATGTATCCAAGCAAACAAGTACTTACGTAAGGAATACTTCACCTTTCTCACCCACATTATGGAAAAGAAAGATAAGGGTCCAAGCATGAGTGACGTTCCTGTTGTCGCGATTTCCCTAATGTCTTCCCAGAGGATCTTCCTGGTCCTCCTCCTCCCTGTTTTGTTGATTTTCGCATCGACCTCATACCTGGCGCAACCCCTGTTGCGAAGTCTCCTTATCGTCTGGCACCCGCAGAGATGCAAGAGCTATTTAGCCAACTTCAAGAACTTCTTGATAAAGGCTTCATACGCCCTAGTACTTCTCCTTGGGGCGCTCCCGTTCTGTTCGTCAAGAAGAAAGATGGATCTTTTCGGATGTGCATTGATTATCGTGAGCTTAATAAGCTTACAGTCAAAAACCGATATCCTCTTCCACGTATTGACGATCTCTTCGATCAACTTCAAGGCGCGACCTGCTTCTCGAAAATCGATCTCCGTTCTGGTTACCATCAACTTCGAGTTCTCGAAGAAGATATACCCAAAACAGCATTTCGTACACGTTATGGGCACTACGAGTTCGTGGTCATGCCGTTTGGTTTGACCAACGCACATGCGGTGTTCATGGATTTGATGAATCGTGTGTGCAAACCTTACCTCGACCGCTTCGTGATTATTTTCATCAACGATATTCTCATCTATTCCAAGACAAAAGGAGAGTACGAGCGACACTTGTGTCTTATCCTCCAGCTTTTGTGTACTGAACGTCTTTACGCCAAACTCTCCAAGTGTGAATTTTGGCAAAACGAGGTTCAATTCCTTGGTCATGTCGTCAACGAACACGGTATTCACGTTGATCCTACAAAAATTGAAGCTGTGTTAGAATTGGATTGCTCCTAAGTCTCCGTCCGAAATCCGTTCGTTTCTTGGTTTAGCTAGTTACTATCGTCGTTTCATTTCGAACTTTTCCAAGATCGTCGTTCCTCTTACGTCTTTGACTAAAAAAAATAAACCTTTTGTTTGAGGTCCCGAACAAGAGGAATCTTTCCAAACCCTCAAAGACATACTTTGCAATGCTCCTATCCTCACACTTCCTGATGGAAATGAGATTTCGTCATGTATTGCGATGCCTCGAACCAAGGCCTTGGTTGCGTTCTTATGCAACGGGACAAGGTTATCGCTTATGCGTCGAGACAACTCAAAATCCATGAGAAGGACTATACTACGCATGACCTTGAACTTGGTGCAGTTGTTTTTGCATCAAAGATTTGGCGACACTACCTTTATGGTACTAAGTGTACGGTCTTCACCGACCATAAGAACCTTCAACACATCGTCGATCAGAAGGAACTCAACATGCGTCAGGGTCATTGGGTAGAATTGTTAAACGACTACGACTGTGATATTCTCTACCACCCTGGCAAAGCGAATGTTGTAGACGATGCACTTAGTCGTAAAACTCATGTAAAGAGTATCCGTTGCTACCAAACCTTGGGAAAACTTCACGAGCTAATTCGCGAGACATAATACTCAGCCATTAATGAGGGTAACCTCGTTAATGAATTGAAGTGTGTGTCAAAACCCCCTCGAGTCTAAGTCTGATGGCATTCTTTACTACCTCAATCATATCTGGATTCCTGATCGTGGCGACCTTCAAAACACTTTGATGGATGAAGCCCACAAGTGTCGATATTCCGTTCATACTGGCGCTGACAAGATGTACCACGACCTTCGTACATCTTACTGGTGGCCTGCCATGAAGAGAGATATTGCCCTCTACGTCTCTAAATGTCTTACGTGCTCTAAACTCAAAGCCGAACATCAACGTCCCTCTGGCCTACTCGAACAACTAGAGATTCCTGTCTGGAAATGGGATAGCATCGCTATGGACTTCATTACTAAGCTTCCTCGCGCTACTTCTGGTCATGATAGTATTTGGGTTATCATTGATCGTTTGATCAAATCCGCTCATTTCCTACCCATTCGTGAGGATTACAAAGTCGAGAAATTGGCTCGTATCTACACGAAGGAGATCATTTGTCGTCATGGTATTCCCATTGACATCATTTCTGATCGCGACGCTTGTTTTACCTCCCGCCTGTGGCAAACGTTTCAAACCGCCCTTGGTACTCGTCTTAATCTTAGTACCGCTTTTCACATTCAGTCCGATGGTCAAACCGAGCGTACTATCCAAACTCTAGAGGATATGCTTCGTTCATGCGTAATCGATTTTCATGGCAACTGGATTCGCACTTACCTTTGATAGAATTCTCGTACAAGAACGGTTATCACGCTAGTATTCAAATGGCACCATTTGAAGCATTGTATGGCCGTAAGTGTCGATCGCCTATTTGTTGGCATGAGATCGGAGAAGCTCAAATCACCAGTCCTGAACTTAATATAAGATACGACGGACAAGATCCTGCAAATTCGTGATAATCTCCTCAAAGCCAGAAGCCGACAAAAGACTTACACTGACAAAAGATGCAAACCTATGGAATTCAACGTAGGTGATCATGTACTTCTCAAGGTATCCCCTTAGAAGGGTATGGTTCGATTTGGTAAGAAAGGCAAACTCGCTCCTCGCTTTGCAGGTCCCTTAAAGATCCTCGAAAGGATTGGCAAGGTAGTGTATCAACTGGATCTACCTCAGGAACTCAGCAATGTTCAGCCAACGTTTCATGTTTCAAATCTCAAGAAATGTCTAGCTGAAGAAGGACTCCAAGTTCCGCTTGAAGATCTTCAAATCAACGAAACTTTCCACTTCGTGGAAAACCGGTTGAGATCATGGATCGAGGGACCAAGCTTAAGGCGCAGTCGAATTGCTATCGTGAAGGTTCAATGGGAAGGAAAACGTGGCACTGAGTATACTTGGGAAATACAAAGCGATATGAAGAACAAGTATCCGCATCTATTCGTTGCACCTTCCTAAATTTCGGGACGAAATTTCCTAAAGGAGGGGAGACTGTAACGCCTCGCTTTTCGCAACTTTCCATTTTTAGAAAGTTCGTATCGTAATTCTATTATTGGAATCTCGATTCCTTGTAATCGTATCGTATTTTAAATCATTGTAATTTCGAGACTTTGATTGTAATTGAAATGATATTTTATATAAAATTCGCGTCATTCATACATATTTATACATTGACTCTTACACATGTTTGTTACATGATGTATAAACGCAAGTTAACTCGTGAATCTTTATCATATATTCGCAATTCTTAAACTCTCCATCCATGCAAGACACTTGGTTAACTCAAACGCGAGACTTATAATTTGACACCTCCTTAAACAATTCACATTTCGATATTCTGAACACATGAAAATGTATTCTTTTTTTAGTAGTAACCATGAGATTATAATGACCAAACACCTAAAATAGGTTACCAAATGATAATATATGTTATATATATAATATTAATCATCAAATAACATAATATATAACATTAATTAGCAATAAAAAATAATAAATAAAAAGAGACCAGCCCTATTTGCGATCGGGCCAGCCTTTGGGGTTTGTTTAGGCTTGTTTTTTCAAGCTTAAACTCTCCCTAATCTTGTCCAAAGCCCACCTAACTTAAACCTTAATCCTTTCCCTATAAAGCCTCCAAGCTTCCCAAAACACTCTCTAAATCACTAAATACTTCCAGAAAACACAGCAGCAACATCTGAGTTTTTAGTGAGTTCTAACTCACTTCTCCTACTATTTCTTCCTTGTTTCTTCTTCTACAACACTTGGATAACCTCTAGGAAAGTTTTCACAAGTTTGCTTGGGCAAACGAAGGTGAAACCACACCAAAATAGAGGCCAACGTGCTGCAAAACTTTCTGCTTGTTTTTTCTTTCTTGTAACTTTAATATTTTCATGTTTTCTTCACTTCTTCTTCCTCAACAAAGTTTGTAAAGCCTCTAGGGATGTTATCATAAGTTTTACATGGAAAACCAAGGTGGGGAAATACCATTTTAAAGGCCAAACTTTCTGTTTTGGAAGATGAACTTGTAAACTTTATTTAAACATACTTTTTACTAAACAAACTTGTGCTACTTGTGCCTCTAATCAAACCCATGATTAGTGAGTTAGTTAGAGTTGTTTCATACAAATTAGGAGGTGTAAAATACCTCTAAACTTTCTGTTTTGTAAGGGGTTTTAACCCACAAGTGTTGAAACCATCCAAGCTTGACAAAGCTTGTGTTTTGATAAAGGTGTGATTACTTGGAAGCTTTGATTATCCTACTTTCAATCCACCACCTCACTTGATGATTTCTAGGTTAAACACTAAATTATGTTTGACCTTCACTTGAGTAACAAGGCTACGACACGTCCTCAAACGTTGCCATGTTCGGGATGCACGCACCTAGATTGCTTACTTGGTCGATTCATAGTTTGGTGAAGTATTTCTTTTATTCCATTCATGACCATCCGAATTGTCCTTGTGACAATTTGTGTATTGGTGAATCTTACGAAAGAGGTTTAATGGATATTTATCATCCTACCTCCATGCATGACTTCTATGATAATCTATGATATATATGATGAACTTAATATATATTATATAATATATACATAAATAGACTTATACATAACCGAACTTTTGATAATGATCATATGGTTACTTGTCCTAATATTAGGTTATATTATCTAGGACTTAACCTCCTTGTTACGATTCCAATGGGCATGACCCATGAAATCACAAACACCCTACAGGGTTTATAGTGTCAAAAACGAGTGTTAACGTCTAGATAATTACTTTCTTAAATACATACTTTTCACATACTTTAAACTCCTAATCCAAATCCTCTGTTATCATTCCAATACTCACACACATACGTTTCCTCGTGTAGGATAACTCGGTGTTCTGTTCTCCAATCAACCAAACTCTTCAAGGGATTTAACAAAGGAAGCTTTGCAAAACCGTGAATACACTCGAACACCCTTTTTACGCTTTACACTTTTGGGTGCAACATGTTTACCTATGAAATTACACAACCCATAATTATACTTTATGCAAACACAAACAATCCATCATACATGCTAAGATACGTAATACGTGATTTGTATACTTGGAATACTCTTATGTGATGCTATTTGTCATTAACTTCGTACGAGCTTCCCCTTAACATGTATAGCGCTACAGGAGTAACGCACTGCCCGTATTCTTGTGGTCATGTTAAGATTATTCTATTTTACGGTGACACTAGAGGATTGACTTGTATATTCACATGCCATGTTTACATTAATCTAGTTTACTATTTTGACATGTGATTCGTTTAAACGCTTTTATCTACTTATGTTATACCAAACTTGTGTACTTGCCATGCTTTTGTGTTGAAATATACTTTTAAACATGTTGCAGGTTGATGTGTTGATACGAAATCTAGTATGGACGACACTAGAAACGCATTTAGAATTACTAGATTTTGTTACTTCGTTATGTTAAACTTTGTTGTATTTTGAATTATTCAATGTTGAATTATGTTTCCTTGTAATGTTTTGACAATGAATATTAACGAAATGAAATCTATTTTGAATTTAACTATTGTCACAATAGTGTTATGATCTCTCGAGCAATCTATTTCGTCTCACTCTGATGTTTCCGCCATCGGTTGGGTGTGACAAAAATATAACTTATCCATCCTACACAAAAAAAATCAGCCATGGTGGGCCCTCCCACATTCACCATATCATTTTGTCAAAGATTTGATAAAAGGAAGCATGGTGCATGAAAGATCTTGACTTGTAAGAACTTGTAGTTGTTATAACCATTAACACCACCATTTTCCCTCATTCTTACACTTTCACAACCACACACAAACACCCTCATATCTCACTCTCACTTACGGCTTCAAGGAGTACACCCACATCCACCATTTTAAATTCTTAAACACTTAAATTCAATCTTTTCAAGGTCTTTTTAAGAAGTATTAAGCAAGTTCAAGACATGGAGAAGCATTAGGAAGCACTTTGGAGCTTCTACAACTTCATCTTCTTCCTTAGCTTGTTCTTTAATCTAGTGCAAAGTTGTAAGACCACTTTACACCCATTTGCATACTTGATATAATATATAGAATGCAAATGTACAACTTGATCATCTTGAACTCCATGAAAAATCAAGGCTAAAACTCTAATCATAAACTAAAAAGTCTACAAAAAAATAATAATACATATTATATGTTGATTAGTGTAGACTCGTTTGTATTATCTTGTTGATTATAATAAAGTAGGGTGTTTAAAGATTATGACCTTTTAAGAACATGGTTAAAAATAATGATCTAAACATTTAGATGTTTAGATCTAAGCAAAATCATCACCTTCATAATCCATGAACTTAAACCATAAACTTAAAAGTAATTTTTAATAAATATAACTTTTACAAGTTATTAAGGACATGATTTGTGATATAAATATTTAAAATAAAAGGTAACATAAGCAAGTTTATGTGCATTGGTGAACTAGTGTGTTGGTTTAATGACCTTGATGAAATATATAAAGATATCATTATTTTTAGATGTGACACTCCGGGTTTTCCCGCACACCCTACTTGCTAAACTGAGATTTTGTGTTGCTATTAAACCTATTGAAATTGATTCAATTGGTGATATGCATGTTATGTGGGTTGAAATGGTTATAAATATAGTATAATATATTGTATAAGTAATAAAATGTTTAAATGTTAGATTAGAGATGGGCAAAATCGGGTATTATTATTACCCGGAACCGGTTCCAACCCGGAACCGGTTCTGCTTGGATGTCATTGGAACCGGGTATGGTGTGGAACCGGGTCCGGTTCCTACCCGGGTTCACAGCCAAGAATATGGAACCGTGTAGAACCGGGTACGGGTATTATGGAACCGGGTATGGTGTGGAACCGGGTATGGTGCGGAACCGGTTCCTGATAGTGTTCAGAACCGGTTCCTGACAGTAAAAATCTGACTTTTACTGTTCAGAACCGGTTCTGAACAGTAAACCCCCCGACTTTTACTGTTCAGAACCGGTTCCTGACAGTAAAAGCTGACTTTTACTGTTCAGAACCGGTTCCTACCGGTAACATTTTATCAGGAACCGGTTCTGAACAGTAAAAGTCAGCTTTTACTGTCAGGAACCGGTTCTAAACAGTATCGGTTCCTACGGTAACTTTTTTAACGGCTATAACCGGTTCCAACGGTAACATTTTTAACGGCTATAACTGGTTCCAACGGTAATATTATAACGGTCAGGAACCGGTTCCACGTAGAAACCGGGTACGGGTAGGAACCGGGTACGGTTAGGAACCGGTTCCTACCCGATTCAAATGGTAAAATTGTGGAACCGGGTTGGAACCAACGGGTATTTTGAACCCGGAACCGGTTCTACTTACTGTCGGGTAGGAACTGGAACCGGTTCCAGTTCGGTTCCACCGGTTCGGGTTCGGAACCGGTTTTTATGCCCATCTCTATGTTAGATACCGAATTGGATGATATTACGAGTATGGCTCTCAACCTTCCATGTTAGGCTGCAAAACCCGACCGCACACCCTCACTCTACTGTGGCCCAACTTAAGCCCAAAACATTGTTGTAAACCCTAGTGTTAGTCGCACAGTGACATATGAAGGGACCTGGGAATGTGCGACCACTTCCTTGGTTCCTTTATAAAAACCTCAGCCGACAAAAAGTGATGTTTTGCAAATAGATTATCTGCAGCAATCCCTAAACATTCTTTCTCTCTCTTTCATTAAATTTCTTCTTCTTCACAAGAAAAACCTGCAACTTTAACAACATCATCTCCAATCAAATCCCGATTGTTCGACGACGATGACACCTCTTCTTACCACACTCAACCCCTCATCCCCGATCAAAACTCCGGTGACGCCAGTGCTCACCGATCAACCTCCGGAAGCTCACAACACTCCGGCTTGAAACTCCGTTCCCCTCTTTTCTTAACACTCTCTCTTACGGCATCGGATTCAGGTTAGAACGCCACCACGTTTAAGAGTTATGCTTGATAAACATGAATGAATGATGATAATGAAACCGTATGAATCTGTTGACAATTTGATGCTTGTTGTCTTAAATCCGTTACTGTGCTAACAAAAAGATGATTCTAGTGTATAGTTTTAGTGATGATATCCGTGCTTGTTTTAAACCACCGATGAGAAATTTAGCCGATAGCTGTCTATATGCTTGATAGTAATACATGTTAGTCCTGAAATGATGATGAGTGACTGTTAGTCTTTGGAATGTAGATGATATGTAAAACATGACTATGAAATCATAAATAAATAGTATCTCGGAGTCCATGAATGTATAACCGAACATGCCTAGGGTACAAGTAGGAGGTTTCATGTTTGAATAAATATGATGATTTTTGAATGTATCGATGATGCTGATGATTCCGTTTCAACATGACACTATGCCCATTTGCTTGATATTCAAATCCCTTGTTAGTGGTTGTTAGTAATAAAGATGATGATGGATGATTTCTAAATGTGCATACTATATGAACTGGGTTATGAATCTACTATTCTCATTCTTGAAGATGGGTGTTAATGGGATTGTACAACCATAGGTGCATAGTGTACAAACTCAATGGTGAATGGTAATTAAATGCATTTGTCTAATCCTGCTTGATTTGAATGAAAAGAATGTTGGTTGTGTTTAAGGGGGAACGCACACTGACCAACAAGGCCCACACCCTTTTTGTTTGGAAACTTCTTAATCGCACACCCACACAACATTTAGGATGTATTGTCACGTGAGTCACTGATCGCACACTTTGTTGTCTGGACCAGTAGGGTTTTGTGTTTGGACTCATGATACATTGGGCCACACACACACATACACACCAAGGGAGTAAGAAGGTCGCACACTAGAACGAACCAGACACCCTCTTTTTGAAATCATTCTGTCACACACTCAGTTCCAAACCGCACAGTCATTTTTCCAAAGTCTCTCATGATTGGGCCAATGGGGTACTAGTTTTGGGCTTAGGACATATTAAGGGATTAGTGACCGTACACTGACGCACAAATCGTACACTCCATTTAAAACCGCACATTTGAAATGTGATTGTGTTGTCTAAATGTGACGTATTAGATATGTGATGATTGATGTGTTAAATAAGAAATTTCGAAATACGATGTGTGCTACGTGATAAATATTTGATTTCGTGACAATGTGTAATTGCGAATATAATAAAATGTGGTAAATTATATTAGGACGTGCTTGACTAAAGTATTTTAACAAGTAAACTATCTACAGAGCAAACCAGGGTGAGTTCATACACTAAAAGCATGTGTCCTGAGAGACACGAACGAATTACTATCCTAGGAGGGATACTTTTAAACCAGCTATTCCCCGGGGGGATACGTTTGGATTTTATCTATAAATCACAACTAGCAAAACTAAACGAAACTCTATCATGAAGTCCCCACTTTACGATGCCGATTAGTCGCCGGGGGCGAATGGGATATTAGTTGATAGCGCTATTAGGTTTGACAAACCTCACACCGTGACCGGGGGGATCGGGCGTGAACTAGTAGTCCTTAATCTTGGTCAATGACGATAAACATTGACTTGGGGCACAACAACACAACGTCTCAGGATTCGGTATTGCAGTTTAGTGAGCTTACAGATGGGGTAGCTTCCTATAACGAGATTATAAATGTTTTATCTAAACAACTTACGCTTTCGTGAACTAAAACAAGACAACGGTGAACTCGCCAATTTTATATTTACACCCTACTGCATGCTTTACAGGTAATCCGTGACGGCACGAGCTTGTGGCTTGAGGAGTGTAGTGGTTGCATCAACCCGTGTCGGGTTCTAAATAAATTTAAACTTTGGACATTTGAGTTAACTGTTGAAACTATGCTTCCGCTATTTCCTTTTATGATGTTTTGAAACTTAAGACTTAAATGTGGACCATAATTACCACTAATAGTATTTTGATAAATTACCTTATATTTAGGAATGTTCGATATGATTGGTGGTTGGATCCTGGTTAGTCGCACGCCTCGCGGTATTTATCAGCATGTGGAATTTGAGGGTGTGACATTAGAAGTAGTTTTAATTATATATAGAAAGTTCATGGAAAATGGAGTTGTTTATGGATAATACATGCATGCAAAGTTGATATTTGAAACTTGATTGAGATTGATGATAATTTTGGGCATAAACATACTTTAAAAATATGTTTAGAAAAACGTGAAAAACGTCATAGTTTAGGGGAAACTATGGCAAAATTTTCTAAAAATCTAATCATGATTAAAGAGTCATTAAAAGGTAATTAAATGGTTAATCATGATTAGTAACCTTAATCATGATTAGACAAACCTTAATGGTAAGGTTTAAGTCTTAAACACCTAAAGGTTTTTATAAACACTTATATATTATTTTCACAAGTTAAAATAAATGGAATATATATATATATATATATATATATATATATATATATATATATATAATTTTTAGGATGAATTATATATTTTGAATACTTCATATGGTGTGTATAAATACTTATGTATTTGTATGTATGTATTAGAGTTAGGAGACATACCAACCAAATACAAATATCCCATACTTTAAAATCTCCTAAATACTTACAAGTATGAAAACGATCGCGAACCTTCATGTATACCTATACTTGGGGATTTTATTACACCAAATATACACATGAAACAAACACTTATGTTATGCCACTAAACGAGATGCGGACAACGGACCAACGGACATCGGACGAACCATTTTATAACTACATATATATTGACAAGATAATACATATATCCAAAACCGACGCGAAATATAAAATAAACGCTCTAACGAAATAAATACGTCGTCATTGGAAACGATCGCCCTAACGTTATGACGAGGAGCGTGCACATATCGAACGACATTTGGTCACTCTTGACACGAAAATACATATATTCGGTTACTACGACGAAACTCTAAAAATAATATATTTTTAGACATTGCAAAAATATATTTCAACATCTCTAAATTCCAGAAAGTACAAGTCAAATAATTACTAAGTGTATATATACATAAGTATACACGTATACAAATACGTATGAAATACGTACAAAAATACACTTTGTGGAATTGTAAGAATACAAGGAATGTACATGTACAAAATACGTATAAATACGACATAAATACCAATAATAAAATATACTAATACAAGTATATATACGGTATACGTATACGTATAAAATACGCAAGTACATGGTGATGTACTCAAATACACCTGTTGAATGTACACTCACAAAGGATACCGTACATGTACATCAACGTATACACGATGTTGAAAATAAACATTTTTAGCACTTATATCTATAAAAGGTATACATATATATTAGTGAAACAAATATACATTCTCGAACCGAACATATCATTATAAGTGAATGAGGTTCACTAAACTTAAAAACGTATATTTGAAGAATATATATATCACACATAACGAACATAAGTCGTGTGTGGCACGGATACGCTAATGGGTTGGCCCACTCACACCGTGTGAATCACGGAGACTCATATGGGCTAGGCACACTCTCACTTGTGTAAGGCACAAAGACTCTCATGAGCTAGGCCCACTTATGCTCGTGCGAGGCATGAAGACTCACGAAGGGCGAGGCACGTTCGTACACTATGAATACAATATATATATACATATAAGAAGTATTAAAAGTATGCACACGAAACAAATGCCAGCATATTATTAAAAATACACAAGGGTTCAAAAGATAAAACGAATATAATAACGTTCAAGATGAAAAACGCGTACAAGGTCTAGAAGATACCAAAGTGTCTAATAAGTTAGAGCACTTGTAGGTTGACTTACACTTTTGGAACACCGTTTGCTAGCACAATCTTTGGAAGCCAATCTGTGAGTTCATGTCCCCCTTCTCTCTTAAATGTTTTCGATTTATAACTCTCGGGGAGAAATACATGTTTTCTATGGTATGGTTTAGCTATGGAATGAAATATTAGATCATGTGAGACAAGGGTCTCTCTTAAGCGCCATTAATATTTTATAAGACCACGGAACAAGAGTGGTAGATCTATCGGGTGTAGCGAGCCCCACTCATGGGTCCATGTGTGGCCGCATGTAGTGCTTTTGTTGTCCCAGTCGGGTGGACCGGAATGAAATCGTCTAGGGTTGAGTGCTTCCTATGTCGTCACACATATTAATGTCCTTACAAAATATTAATAATCATAATTTCATTGACGCTTTACATACCACATTGTTATATACAAACTCTCAAATGTTATTAAGATCATTTGTTATGAACTCAAAACGCATGAACTTGCCAACTTTTATTAATGTTTTAAACTTACATGTATTTCAGGAAATTAAGTGAATATTGGCGCAATGGTTATCATGAAGGAAATGGTTGTCAAGAAAGCGATGTCATCCGTTTGAAGGGTCTGGTCCATATATCTTATCCTCGATGAGATGTAGGATGCAAAGCCTTGGTATTTATAAACTCTATTTTGGAACATGTCTTTTGTAAAACTTTATAACTTATGTGGTCTTTTACTTTTGCACTACTTGTCACTTGTATTTTAAATTCGTGGTTGAATGGATGAACATCGTGCTTTTTATTCATATAGTTTGTTTGCTTATATCGTATGCAATGAAAACTAATCAAATTCATACCGCACACTTCCGCTTACGACCGGATGCGACAGTTAGTGTATCTTATTTAACATAATTACATATGTAATGAAATAGCATTACAATGAGTTATTATATAAAGAACACATATCAGGGAATTTCTAAAATCCACAGGTGTAAAGGGTTCTCTATTATCGTTATGCATTCACACATGGAGAAACGTATCATATTTAAGTTCGTCATCTTCACCACATTACTAATCACTACAAGAATGTCACATGGATTTCACTTTTTTTTGTTTAACACTTATTTTTGTTTACATCACTACTTAAAGATATGTATGGTTTTATATATCTAATCACTTATTTTTCTTTACATCACTACAGGTAATAAGTCCTCAAGAAATGTGTTTATATTTGTACAAAATCTAAAGCAAGAGTTGAAAAAAAAGAACGTATTAGATAAATAAATGTAAAATTTTATTAGTCATTCCAAATTAAATGTATTATAGGATAATTATATTATATTATGTTATATTATATCATATCGTATCGGATTATATTATATTATATCGTATAATATCACATTATTTATTATTATTATTATTATTATTATTATTATTATTATTATTATGATTATTATTATTATTATTTGGTTGATTTAACTAAATGCATCTCATTTGCAGTGCTTGGAGTTAGAAGTTATTCAGGTGAAGACAAACAAAGTTGCACAAAAAAATCTTGTCAGAATGGCGATCTTTACCATGAGATGGACATATGTCCTCCGCCCCAGTGTAAAGATAATACTGATTGTTCTGATTATTGTAATCCTAATCCCGAACCCTTCTCTCAACATGGAACATGTTGGTAAAGCATTTCTTCACTGAATTACCATGGATAAATCCTAATAAATTCCTATTATTTTGTGATTTAGATGCTTGATTTATTGCCTTTTGGTTGAGTTATTACTCCTTTCTTACTGATCATCATATCACGTTTTGTTTGATAACATATCACACAAATAGAATATTTTGTGAGATAAACATTCGCTAATCAAATAATAAAATAAGATAATGAAAAAAAATACAAAGGAATCTAATAATACAGACACCTGCGCACCTAAGATTTTATTTTTTATGGGTTCTTTATGTGATCAGAACTCTAAGGATCAAATGTAAGAAGTTTCGAGTCGGGTCAAAACAATTAGAGACTAATAATTGCTTTGACGGAAGAGAGACTAAGAGGGCACGTGCAAATATCATATACAATAAAGTACAAGTTCAGTCCCTGGGGTTTAACCCAATCACACAATCAACCGTCATTTGTAAAAAAATGAACAATCAAGTCTTTGTGGTTGTCAATTGCTCATAATCAAGTCCCTCTGGCAAACTTCCGTTAGTTGACCGTTTAGTTATTTAAAGGTGTGAAGGGCAAACCAAAACTGACCCTTATCACACCTTTTAATCCTCTAACTTCCAAGGAAGCACCATTTCAATCCCTTTCTCCCCCCAAAACCCTCCAGTGAACAGCAAAGCTGGCAAACCATATAGAACAGCTCCGATCGTTGAAAAGATGAGGCAATACGCGATAAAAACACTTCCTACACTTTGTAGGAAAAATGGACTTTGTACCCAACTCCCACCCAATATGTATGTTCTTAATATATTATTTATGTTTCTTAGTATATTATTTCGGTTTCATAGGTGACTCTCAAAGAGGAACTGATTTTTGGAAGTGTGTTAGTGTAACCTTCAACAACATCATGGAACGTGATCCTTACCGCAATTCATATCAAATTTCTGGAAAATAAAGAAATATGCATAGAAAAAATCACTGCCTTTAACGCATTCTTTAACAACCTCCTCAAGCAATGCGACGGATGTGGATTTGCATATCGAGGCACACAAAACCTACAAACAAGATAAAGGCCACGCTTTTACAATAGATCAAATGTGGAAAATTTTAAGGAAAAGCATAAAGTGGCATCTTGTCCCACCCGTGGACATGTGGGAGCCACAGTCCAAACGGTCGAAGAGCGTATCGTCCATCGATGTAGGTTCGGATGCACGATCCCATTTTAATTTAAATGATCCGGACGATGGATGATCCGGTTGATGTAGCTTGTCCTGGGGAGAGATCGTGCTAAGGAAAAAAAAAACAAAGGTGCGGGTTCGTCTTCGAGTCAATTGGATCTCGAAGCCAAAATGGATATATTCGACGAGGGTGTCGTCCAACTGTTATCCCTCAAACAACAAAAAACTGATGCCATCGACTTATGGTGGTTTCGATGAAAGGCGACGATATGGACAATGATGACAAAGAAATACTCAACCACAAAAAAAACTTGACTCGGCAACGATTTCGCTCACAATTGCCTAAGCTCCGATTAGTCGCTGATTAATCACTAATCGGAGGTTCGCCAAGTAATTATCGAATAATCGCTAAGCAGTCAACGGTGGTCCTATTCCGACAAATTTTGGCTAAATTCCAACCAAATTTCGACCAAACCTTATAAATTCCCTCCAATTACTTAAATTGAGTCAACGATGAGTTAAACATTTATACTTAAAATTGCATATAAAAATGTGTGTGTAGATTAAACGAAATTTAAATATAAAAATTCCAATCCGATTAATCTCGAAATCTCGATAAATCGCTGCTCGGTACATCATCGAACGACTAGCGCCTAACGATTTTAAAACTTTGGTTTTATGTTTAACGTATTTTAATTTGGAATATTGGATTTTAATAATCCAAACTATTCGCCATTGGGCGCAAACAATCCCAATTTCAAAAATAACCACCGGCAGTCCCAACTATTGACATATTGGTCATCGATGGAACCTAACTAACAGAACCTAACGTTGTTAGTCTCTGGTCACCGGAAAACCATTTTTGGCCAGAAAAAGGTTTCTAAAGGCCCAATCTAAGGTTACAAAGAGATTTAGGACGAAGATGTTAAGTTTTCCGGCCAAAAAGTTGAGTTTTCCGGCCGAAGAGAAGTTTTCCGGCGAAAAAATGAGTTTTCCGGCGACTTTAATAACTGGGGCTTTTACTAGAAAAGGTTCCTAAAGGTTCGTAATAAGGTTACAAAGAGGTTCGGGACGAAAATGTTGAGTTTTCCGGCCAAAAATGACTTTTCCGGCCAAAAAAACGGTTTTCCGGCGATCGGAGACTGACGGCGTTAGGGTTCCGTTAGTCATGGTCCATTGGTGGCCAATATGTAAATAATAGGGACTGCCAGTGGTTATTTTTGAAGTTGCACTGTTAGCGCCAATGGCGAATAATTGGGATTATTAAAATCACATATTCCTTTTAATTTTAGGGCTTTTATTTTTAACTAGAGGGAATTCTCTGCGCTACACGACGGGAATTCGGTCAATATCGGTTCGGTTTGTTATGATACCGGTACTCGCTATAGCAACCAAAAGAGAACACAAAAAAAATTAATATGCCAAAAAAATCGGCACGTGTTTTATATCGATGTAAAACCACAAAAAAGAATATTGTTATCGATGTTGTTCGACCGGAATAGGTTCGGCTTGTTAAAATACCAACACTTGTATTGCTTACGATACTCTAAAAACACTCTGCTTTAAATGCAACCTTGCTACTAACAAATTTAATACCGGTGTATCGAGAAAAAAAACTAATCCAAGATGTATATTGGTTTTTTAAAAGTTATCAAATGTTACTTATCATATGACAATTAAATTAAAAAATAAAAAAAAATCTATTCTAATATGACTGGTATAACTGAAATTTAAAAAATATATATATCATCACATTTGATTTTCTCATTTTTCTGGTATAAATTTAATTAAAAACAAAGTTGTATCCAAAATAGAGTATTTTTTTTGTAACGAAACCATACTGAACTGTGACAAACAACACCGGTACCGTCTAAACATCAGTAGTGCAGTGTAGTTCAGTACCGGTACTTGTTTTTATATTTTTTAGTCAATGTAAAACACAAGTTGATACCCTTTTGAGCATATCTATTATGGTTGTTATATCACGTGTCGGTATCAAACCAATATCGATAATAAAGAGTATTACACTGTACCAAACCAATATCAATACCTATAGCGTGAGAATCCCACTAGCTATGATATAATAATACTCATCAAAGAGTGTGAAAATTACTTTTTTTCTTGACTTTTGGCACCCAAAATATTAAATATTTCCTTGACTCGAGATGCATATTATAGCAAAAATATCAAGTTGCAAACCGCGTGACCCAGTCTTTTTCCCTGAGATTGTATATAATTTAAGCGTTTACTCGTTCAATTTACATATAAAAAAATTAAAATGTATAAAAGTTACATAGTTGTATCGCACTCCCCTGCCTCAAAGAACAAAAAAAAAAGAGATTAAAATCCATCACAAAAATTTGCAATTGTTTTTAAGTGCCATTGGGACATTAATCTTTTTCGGATCAAAAGCAACTGAACACTCAACCCGATCAAAGAATTTCGGTTTAACCAGTTTTCCCAAAACGTATCCTTTCGATCGAACCACAAAACTCAGTTTCAACGGCACAGGTGCAGTCGGTATCCCCTTCGAGCTCTTCAGTAACTGCCCGCTTCCGTACAACGGTATCTTGTCCCCGATCACTGATACCGTCACCAACCGCTGGCTCTTTCTCGATTGATAAAACTTTTTCATTTACAATGTCAAAATTGAATCATATGTTACAACATTTGAGCCATAGCCTATGTATTATTTGTTTTATAAAACAGTATATTGTGTTTGTAAATTATTATATATTGTTTCTAGCAAAATTATAAGCGTATCTACTACGTAGGAGGTTTTTAACTGTTCTAGCAAAATCATAAGCATTTTTTTGACGATTTTTAACTTGTTTTGATTTCTACAAACTCTGCTAGTCAAAGAAACATACTTATTTTTTGAGTTTTTCATGTAAGTGTATTTTAGGAGCTTAACAATTATATATCTAGTGGTGTCATATATCTTTTAAAGTGCGATACCCATCTTAAACATCAATAGCGAACTTTTTAAAACGAAAAACCCTTTCAAGAAACCTCATCTAGATAAGAGGATTTAGAAATAATTTTTTCTAACGGAACTAATCCCGAGCACTTTGGGCATCCACTGGACCAAACGGAGTACTCCGAGTGTAACCTAAGTCCACCACTAATTCTAGGGAAAACCAGGTAACCCACCCGCCCGTAGGCACGACGGTAAAATTACCGGTAAAACTCATTTGGTTCAAGGATCGAACCCAGGTTTCCCTAAGTCTCCCTTCACTCATTCAGTGCCTCACTTTATATCAAGTGGCATTTGAATCTGCATCTCCATAGAGAAATGCAAAACTTCCACCACTTAATCAGGATTTAAAAATAATTAAAAAAAACAACATTTTATTTGTGAGAATTAAGAAGCTTACGGTGCCAGAGCCAACGGCAATCTGAGAAAAGGAAAGCTCAAGCGGTGTAGATGTGACGTGGAGGCCAAAGAACGTAGCCGTGTTACGAAACACAAACTTAACGGTGGAGTTCATAGACACCATATCCGTAGCAACCCCAGTAGCATCCGACCCAGCCTGAACCATAAATCTCTCAAACATAATACTCTGAAACAAAAAATCCAAACATGAATTCAAAGTCAACGAAAATTAATCCAAGAACCGACCCTTAAAGTCAACTTAGGCTTTTGCGGCTTAGCCGCCCCATACAGAATCCCCGCAAACACAAAGAACAAAACCAGAAAACAAACAACAAACCCCAAAACGTAACATCTTCGGGGTATTCGTTTTTCAGACTCATCATCGTCAAGTAACGCTTCTTCTTCAATAGAATTGAACTGTGTATCCCATGGTTTGGCAAACCTTTTCAAAGCGACGTCGTTTGAGGAAACCTTGCCGGAGAAAGGGTGGTAGAGGACTCGCGGGAGTGGTGGCCGGCGTAGGATCGGGGCGGAGATGCGGTGGGGCTGAGGAGAGCGGGGGTAGAGTGGTAGGAGATGGTGGTGATGTGCTTTTCGTCGTCATGTGTTCGGCTTTGAACGTAGTAGACCGGGCGGCGGGGTGGTGAACGCGGTGGCGATGACGCCGTGAGACTGGTGGCATCGGAGTCGGTCTTTGTGTGTTGCATATTTGGGTTGCTTGTGATTGAAGCTGAAGGGTTTTTTGAGTTATAGGTGGAAACTGGAAGATTATGTTAAATGTCTTTTTCTTTCCGGTCAATTTAAGAATGTTTTGGTTATTTGTGTATTTGATTTTTTTTTAACGGCTAATTTCTTTAATCCTCTGTTTTTTGTGAGACTTGAACCCAGGATCTTTCGCTTCTCATTTAAGTGTTTTTAAAGGTTTTACCTTTACCAATAGACCACCACCCTGTTGGCTAATTTTTTTAATCCTCTGTTGTATGTGAGACTTGAACCCAGGATCTTTCCCTTCTTATTTAAGTGTTTTTAAAGGTTTTACCTTTACCAATAGACCACCACCCCGTTGGCATTTGTGTATGTGATTATTTTAGTCTTCTTACGCGATTTCAGTTTTTTATTGAATTAAGTTTTTTTTTTCAAATAAAGAAAATTGGTTTGACTTGTAATGAGCTTAACATGAAATACATATAAAACTTTTTATATAATCTTTTTATCACTAATATGAAATATATATAAAACTATTTATATAATCTTTTTATTCACTATCACTTCCTACCTAAATTTAAATTCGAAACAAAGTAACCAACAAATAATAATCGACATTCGTATTAATTTCATTTATTTTCTAGCAATATTTTTTTCATATATTATGTTTGAACCTTATTTAAATTTTATTATTGTAGTAAAATTGACCATTCCGTCAAATAGGTTCCTTCTAGTATTTTTAAAAGAAAGTTCCTGGCATTGAATGATAATGAAACTTTGAGTTTATAGTTATATATATGTCATATTAATAAAAAAAAAGGTATAAGTCATTTTAATAAACATATTAAAGAAACTTAATTGCTATTACGGGAAATATTCTCTCTTTCTATTTAGAATAATTTCTAAACACGGTTAGTTTGGATTGTCATATAATCACTTTCTATCTATTTTTTTTGTTTGTGAATAACAAGTAATCTTCTCGCGTGCTTCGATGCGGTTCTTTGGTCATTATCGGTCTGGCTTATTACAATACCAGTACGATACCGGCACTCGACCTAACATTGCTAACCGACACGTTTTTACAACGATTAAAAACCTATAAAAACGAATACTCATACCGGTACCGGTGTTGTTTGGTCGGTATCAGTCCGTTACTATACCACTATCGATCTGCTACAATACTGGTATCGTACAGACACTTGATATAGCTTACGATGACAAAAAAAAATATTACGAATATTACTTTGTGTTCAATAAATTTTATATCGCAACGTCGAGAATTCTATAAAAACGAATACGACACTGTTACCGATATTGTTTGGTCGGTATATGTTAGTTTGTGATTGTAACATCCGTCGAAAAACGGGTTTTCAAAACCCGCTTCGTTTATTAATCAAATAGTCAGTTACATTTTTTTCGTTTCTTATTTAATGCTCCTTTTAATTTTAGACAATACATAATTAATAAATATACTAGAATTTATAAACTATAATTAATAAATAATAAAAACGGTCGAAGAAAAAAATAAAAGTCGCTGCCGGGTTTCGAACCCGGGTCAGCCGGCTCATTTAACACACAAACACTTAACCACTCCGCCACTTGGTTCTTATGTGTAATCAATGAAACAAATAAAACTTAACTTCTACCCGTGAACTCATCTGTTTGCGCCAAAACTGAAACCGCTCATCGGCTTTCAACTATCCAGACTTTTGGGTGATCCCTAATTACTGATTATAACCGATAAATCAATTGCTGCCCACGTTCTTAATCAATTCGGTCTTCAATTGCCTCGATTCATATGATTTTTGGGAGTTGAAAACCGAAATCATTTACTTCCTGATTTACACTGATAATATCATCGTCTCATAACTTGGAAACACTCACAGAACCTTCAATTTCATTTGCGCTCTAATTTCTCTTCGTCGGAAACGTTATCTGCTATCGCCGGACTTTCGCCGGAAAACCGGGACATACGTCAAATCGGTAAATTTCTCGATTCTTTCATTCTCAATTCATTGTTAGACTTTCACTAACTTAAATCCTTCAACCAGAATCGGTCCCAGACGACGTTACCGGATACTCTACGCTCGCCGGAAAATCTCTGGACATTTCTGAAAAATGCTGTGAATCGGTACAAACATCTAAACCCTTTGATAATCTTTGTTTGGTAACTCAATTTCACAATTAGTTGATCAAAACTGTTAATTGATCCGATCAGACGGAATTCACAAAACAGAGCCGACGATCTTTGCCGGAGTTCTGAGAAAAACATCTGTTTCGGTACATTCATTTCCAAAACCCTCTCTATCCAATACATTTCAATCATTTATAAGTTTCGTTAATCGAATTAAACAAGAACAGTCGAATATCGTTGTTCTGTGTCTTTGAATGAAGAAGATGAAGTCGACGTTGTGTATAAGTATTATATAAATTGAATATTAAACCGGGTTAGACACACAGTCCAGCGGTAGACTGTGTGCAAACACATAGCGCACGTCACGAGTTCGAATCTTACAAACGCACCGGCTTTCCGAATTAAAACCAATTTTTTTGTTACTGAATCAGAGTAGGACCCAGGATGTTTTTAAGATTAATAAAAACTGTAAGTTTAACAGATAAGTCACACAGCCCAACTGGTTGGGCTGTGCGCTTACAAACCGAAAGACCCGAGTTCGATCCGGCTCCCTGCAAACCGGTTCAACCATTTAAATTCTTTTAATATAAACCGAATAAATTAAACATTTAATTTGTATATATATATAACTAAAACATAGAATATTTCGGGTTAGACACGTAGCTCAGTTGGTAGAGCTGCGTGCACGCGTACGGGAGGTCACAAGTTCGAACCTCACTCAGTGCACTTACACCACGGTCAACGGACCGGTCAACGGTCAACGGTCAACCCAAAAAGTCAACATTTTTTTATATTTTTATTTATTTATTTAATTTAAAATCAATTAAAAATACTTAAAAATAATATTTTTAAAGTTAGAAAATGACCTTAAACTCACAAAAATAAATCTAAAAATCCTATTAAAATTGTTAATAAAATCCACTTATTTACCGTACATTTTCGTTATTATTTAGGTTAGTTATTCCTCGTCGATCAACTCTCTAAACTCGTGCGCATTCAACATCATCAAACGAACGCACCCAATGTGAGTGAATCTCTACAAATTCCCCGTTTTAATCACATTTTGGGGTGTATCATGTGTCATTTATTATTTATTACATTTAAACACTTGTGCATCCATCATCAAATGTGTATCCAATATGTATCAATTGTTTGTGTGGTTAATGTTTAGATTAAATTTTATCATTTTCAGTACATACATCATCATAGGCTCGTCTGTTCCCCATTACCTATGAGCGGAACCGTTCCCCATTACCTATGAGCGGAACGTGGCGTTGCCAACATACGATCGGCTTCGTTTGATTGAGCCTTGATCGCACATACATCATCATAGGCCGTCCGTTCCTCATTACCTATGAGCGGAACGTGACGTTGCCAACATATACATTATCATTCATGTCATATACTCATTCAAGGTGGTTTGTTATTGTTTGATTATATACGTTTGCTCACATATGATTGTTGCACAGTTTTTCCATATTAAATACAATAAGAAATCAATATCAAATGTTTTTAACAAGGTTCACTCGCCAACTTTTGTTGTCCCAAAATCCCCCATTTTTACACATGATACAGGCGATCCAGTTGCAGCAAGAAACATATAGGACGGCCTAGAAGAATAAATCAGTTTAGGCTTTGGATTGTTTACTTAGTTACTTTTTCCTTGTAATTGTATGAACTTGTTTGGAATATTGAAGATGTAATTTGAATTTAATAAATATGAAACATTTTAGTAAACATCATGAGGTTTGGTGATAACCCAATTATGCCCGACTCTTATTCCGCTGCGGGTCGGGGTGTACAGTGATGATAAAAGAAATCAACTATATATGACCCGTTTGAATACCGATGTTGTTTGGTCGGTATATGTTCGGTTTGTGAGGATAAATAAAATCAACTATATATGACTCGTTCGAATACCGGTGTTGTTTGGTCCGTATATGTTCGGTTTGTGATGATAAAAAATTCAACCATATATACCCGTTCGAGTAAAAATTTTATCAAATCGTACATAATAAAAAACTATAAAGTTGTTATACGGTACCGATACTGATGTTATTTAGACAGTATCAGTATTATTTAAAAAATACATATCATTAAAAGTTAAAATTAAAGAAATATGTTTAAGGTTAAAGTAAATACAGTAATAATATATGGTAATATTAAAATGAAAAAATATAAAAAAATAAAAACTATATATATTATTATAAAAGTCAAACAACTATTCATAGTAACTTTCAAATTATATATAAAATATATAATAAAAAAATAATATAATATAAAATAATGATAATAATTAAATAAATTTATTTTACGTCACTATTCATCATGAGTTAGTATTAATATGTAGAGTAAAGTTCAGGTACAAATAAACTTAACATTCAAAACGTACAAACTGAAAGAAAAGACAAAAAAACGTGGTGGCATTTTCGTAAATATTTGGTCGTAGGTAATTATAAAAATTACTCTAAGGGATCATTTGTAGAGTGATTTTGGTCTTGTAGAGTAATTTTGTAAAATGTTCTTGTATAGTAATTTTGATCTTGTAGAGTAATTTTGTAAAATATTCCTGTAAAGTAATTTTGATGAAAAAAAAACCTAACCCCCACCCCCCCTAAAAAAACCTAACCCCCCTCCAAAAAACTAAAAGATAAAAACTAAACCATAAAACTAAACCCCATAACTAAATGCTAACAAAATTACTCTACAAGATCATTTTACAAAATTACTCTACAAGAACAATTTATAAAATTACTCTACAAAAGATCAAAATTACTCTACAGGAACATTTTACAAAATTATTCTAAAAGACCAAAATCACTCTACAAAGATCCTGTAGAGTAATTTTGAAGACCAAATATTTACGAAAATGCCACCGCGTTTTTTTTTTTTTTTTTGCTTTTCCTTCAGTTTGTACGTTTTGTATGTTAATTTTATTTGTATTTGATCTTTAGTCTTAATATGTATTATAATATAATATTTATAATAATATAATAAAATGAAATCTGATTAGTTATGTTATGATTACTATTTAGAAAACTGGATTGATTCGTGAACAATTAACGTTATAGGTATGGTTAAGTCCTCTAATATTTAAAAATAAATGTTACATTCTTTAAAAATAATAATAAACGGTTAATATTTAAAAATAATTATTTAAAAAATAAAGTCGACTAATATTTTTATAACGCTTACCAACTTCGGGGTCCTCCGATATGTCGAGCCACACCCGAGCTAACGCAAATTCCTTGTCTTTCGTCCAAACTAGGTAGGTTCCTTTTTGGCATGGAGCATTTGCAATTTTTTTTGTGACCTTCTACCGCGTTGAGATGCCTCGGGAACGGGCTCGGGTTGTGTCTCCGGCACCGTATCTACTTCCGGCTCGACTTCTTCTCGAGTTGGTTGTGAACCGCCTGTTTGAGCAAAGTCGTGTGGGCCTTGAAGGAATGGTGGAAAGCCGCCCATGCCTAGTATTTGAGCGTAGGCAAAAATATTCAGGTCCATCTCTTGAAAATTAAAATTTGGTTGTGGTTGGGTAGTGTTCGGGCGATATGTGTTTGGGTTACCGGGTCTAGATGGAACACCGAAAGGGGGTCGGAAGGGATGCATGTTGTAATAATTTTTATGAAGTTTGAAGAAGTAGAGAGAAAGATATGAAGTTTTATAAAAAATGGTGAAAAGTGGGGTGTTTTATAGGGTAAACGTGGGATTTTAATTAAAAAAGGGATATTGGATTTTAATAATCCTACCTTTCACCAATTGGCCGGCATTAATCCCAACCTCAAAAACTCCTTCTAACAATCCCACCTTGTAAGAATTTGGCCCCCATCGATTCTTTTCTAATTGGGTTAGTTTTTTGTTGACGTGGCAACTTACGTGGCACAAACCCAGTTATTTGATGATACGGATGCTGATGTGGCTGCTTATGTGGCACAAACTTAGTTGTTGGATTTTAACAATCCCAACTTTCACTACCACCAACAACCACCACCATCAATAACTACCGCCACCACCATCAACCGCCACCCACCACCACCGCCACTACCACCACCAGCCGCCACCCACCACTACCACCATCATCCGCCACCGCCACCACCATCAACCGCCACCCACTACCGCCACCACCAAAAACTAGGTGAGTGGCGGCTGGTGGTGGTGGTGGGTGGCGGCTGATGGTGGTGGTGGTGGTGGTCGCGGATGATGGTGGTGGGTGACGGCTGATGGTGGTGATGGTTGGTGGCGGCTGATATTGGTGGTGGCATCGGTTGATGGTGGTGGTGGCAGCGGTTGATGGTGGTGGCGGCGGCTGATAGGGGTGGCGGCTGATGGTGGTGGCGTGGCCGATGGTGGTGGCTGGTGGTGGTTGTGGTCGGTGGTGGTGGTGGTGGTAGTTGTTGATGTGGTGAAAGTTGAGATTATTAAAATCCAACAACTAAGTTTGTGTCACATAAGCAACCACATCAGCAGCCACATCATCAAATAACTAGGTTTGTGCCACATAAGCTGCTACGTCAACAAAAGAACTAACTCAGTTAGAAAAGGATCGATGGGGACCAAATTCTTACAAGTTGGGATTGTCAGAGGGAATTTTTGAAATTGGGATTAATGTCGGCCAATTGGTGAAAGTTGAGATTATTAAAATCCAATATCCCTTAAAAAATTTATATGTTTTAATATATTGACCGTTTGGAAACGGTCATATTTTGACAAGTGTGCAAGTTTTGGCGTTGTTTAAACAAGGCGGATTCAAAAAATCTTCACAGAAACGCCTAGGGGGCGGTCCAGCGGCGTGGCGGGGCGTTTTTCAAACAGAAACGTCCCATTACAGGTGGTCTTAAAATAGGTAGTTAGCCCCGCGCGATGCTGTGGTTTTATATATAGTTTCGACGTTACAAATTTTGATTTAGACATGAAAACTAACACGGGTAGCTTGTCATTTGTTAACTATCAAACATTAGGCTTAGTTAGCATGAAATATGCAAACATAATATTAAGTTTTCAATAAAATATAAAATATAGAAAATAGATCATACCAAATATACAAAGGATGAATAAAAAAACAAATGAAAAAAAGTTAAAGCAAATTATTGTTTCACATAAAATCCAAAATAATTCAACCAATGCATCATGTGCTTGTATAACATCCTAAAAAATGTTATAAAGCTCTATAATGTTTTTAGACCAAACTCAATGTTACATATAAATTTTTAGAAGAATTTTTATCACATCACCATATAAGGGTGGACGGGGCGTCCATCACTCACCACCCACCTATCACTCACAACTTCCAATCAAGTTCTGTCACGTCATCGAGCTTTATTTCATCACTGGTGATGGATTTTAGTGGAAATGCCCATCACTCACCACACCCAACATCATCAACGGTGTATATAAAAAACCCATCATCATCAACGGTCAACAATCAACAACGTTCAAATAATTGATTTTGAAAACGCGTTCTCCGGGCCACGCGTTAAGCCCACCACGCGTTGTGGACTACACCGGCGGTGGTGTTCCACGCGTGGTGGCTTCCCCACAACGTGGCGCCCCGACCACTCTAATAGATTTTTATTTTCTTTTTATCTTTCTTCATTAACTACTACTCACTCACCATATAATAATGTTTGTGGTAGCACTTAGACATAAACATTTTGCCCTTTCTCTCATCTCTCTCTCTTCTAAATCATCATCCATCTCATTTCATACTTATCAACCATATATACCCGTTCGAGTAAAAATTTTTTGTCCGTATATGTTCGGTTTGTGATGATAAAAAATTCAACCATATATACCCGTTCGAGTAAAAATTTTATCAAATCGTACATAATAAAAAACTATAAAGTTGTTATACGGTACCGATACTAATGTTATTTAGACAGTATCAGTATTATTTAAAAAATACATATCATTAAAAGTTAAAATTAAAGAAATATGTTTAAGGTTAAAGTAAATACAGTAATAATATATGGTAATATTAAAATGAAAAAATATAAAAAAATAAAAACTATATATATTATTATAAAAGTCAAACAACTATTCATAGTAACTTTCAAATTATATATAAAATATATAATAAAAAAATAATATAATATAAAATAATGATAATAATTAAATAAATTTATTTTACGTCACTATTCATCATGAGTTACTATTAATATGTAGAGTAAAGTTCAGGTACAAATAAACTTAACATTCAAAACGTACAAACTGAAAGAAAAGACAAAAAAACGTGGTGGCATTTTCGTAAATATTTGGTCGTAGGTAATTATAAAAATTACTCTAAGGGATCATTTGTAGAGTGATTTTGGTCTTGTAGAGTAATTTTGTAAAATGTTCTTGTATAGTAATTTTGATCTTGTAGAGTAATTTTGTAAAATATTCCTGTAAAGTAATTTTGATGAAAAAAAAACCTAACCCCCACCCCCCCTAAAAAAACCTAACCCCCCTCCAAAAAACTAAAAGATAAAAACTAAACCATAAAACTAAACCCCATAACTAAATGCTAACAAAATTACTCTACAAGATCATTTTACAAAATTACTCTACAAGAACAATTTACAAAATTACTCTACAAAAGATCAAAATTACTCTACAGGAACATTTTACAAAATTATTCTAAAAGACCAAAATCACTCTACAAAGATCCTGTAGAGTAATTTTGAAGACCAAATATTTACGAAAATGCCACGCGTTTTTTTTTTTTTTTTTGCTTTTCCTTCAGTTTGTACGTTTTGTATGCTAATTTTATTTGTATTTGATCTTTAGTCTTAATATGTATTATAATATAATATTTATAATAATATAATAAAATGAAATCTGATTAGTTATGTTATGATTACTATTTAGAAAACTGGATTGATTCGTGAACAATTAACGTTATAGGTATGGTTAAGTCCTCTAATATTTAAAAATAAATGTTACATTCTTAAAAAATAATAATAAACGGTTAATATTTAAAAATAATTATTTAAAAAATAAAGTCGACTAATATTTTTATAACGCTTACCAACTTCGGGGTCCTCCGATATGTCGAGCCACACCCGAGCTAACGCAAATTCCTTGTCTTTCGTCCAAACTAGGTAGGTTCCCTTTTGGCATGGAGCATTTGCAATTTTTTTTGTGACCTTCTACCGCGTTGAGATGCCTCGGGAACGGGCTCGGGTTGCGTCTCCGGCACCGTATCTACTTCCGGCTCGACTTCTTCTCGAGTTGGTTGTGAACCGCCTGTTTGAGCAAAGTCGTGTGGGCCTTGAAGGAATGGTGGAAAGCCGCCCATGCCTAGTATTTGAGCGTAGGCAAAAATATTCAGGTCCATCTCTTGAAAATTAAAATTTGGTTGTGGTTGGGTAGTGTTCGGGCGATATGTGTTTGGGTTACCGGGTCTAGATGGAACACCGAAAGGGGGTCGGAAGGGATGCATGTTGTAATAATTTTTATGAAGTTTGAAGAAGTAGAGAGAAAGATATGAAGTTTTATAAAAAATGGTGAAAAGTGGGGTGTTTTATAGGGTAAACGTGGGATTTTAATTAAAAAAGGGATATTGGATTTTAATAATCCTACCTTTCACCAATTGGCCGGCATTAATCCCAACCTCAAAAACTCCTTCTAACAATCCCACCTTGTAAGAATTTGGCCCCCATCGATTCTTTTCTAATTGGGTTAGTTTTTTGTTGACGTGGCAACTTACGTGGCACAAACCCAGTTATTTGATGATACGGATGCTGATGTGGCTGCTTATGTGGCACAAACTTAGTTGTTGGATTTTAACAATCCCAACTTTCACTACCACCAACAACCACCACCATCAATAACTACCGCCACCACCATCAACCGCCACCCACCACCACCGCCACTACCACCACCAGCCGCCACCCACCACTACCACCATCATCCGCCACCGCCACCACCACCACCATCAACCGCCACCCACTACCGCCACCACCAAAAACTAGGTGAGTGGCGGCTGGTGGTGGTGGTGGTGGTGGCGGCTGATGGTGGTGGGTGGTGGTGGTCGCGGATGATGGTGGTGGGTGACGGCTGATGTGGTGATGTTGGTGGCGGCTAGATTGGTGGTGGCATGGTTGAGGGTGGCTGGTGGCAGCGGTTGATGGTGGTGGCGGCGGATAGGTGGCGGCTGATGGTGGTGGCGTGGCCGATGGTGGTGGCTGGTGGTGGTTGTGGTCGGTGGTGGTGGTGGTGGTAGTTGTTGATGTGGTGAAAGTTGAGATTATTAAAATCCAACAACTAAGTTTGTGTCACATAAGCAACCACATCAGCAGCCACATCATCAAATAACTAGGTTTGTGCCACATAAGCTGCTACGTCAACAAAAGAACTAACTCAGTTAGAAAAGGATCGATGGGGACCAAATTCTTACAAGTTGGGATTGTCAGAGGGAATTTTTGAAATTGGGATTAATGTCGGCCAATTGGTGAAAGTTGAGATTATTAAAATCCAATATCCCTTAAAAAATTTATATGTTTTAATATATTGACCGTTTGGAAACGGTCATATTTTGACAAGTGTGCAAGTTTTGGCGTTGTTTAAACAAGGCGGATTCAAAAAATCTTCACAGAAACGCCTAGGGGGCGGTCCAGCGGCGTGGCGGGGCGTTTTTCAAACAGAAACGTCCCATTACAGGTGGTCTTAAAATAGGTAGTTAGCCCCGCGCGATGCTGTGGTTTTATATATAGTTTCGACGTTACAAATTTTGATTTAGACATGAAAACTAACACGGGTAGCTTGTCATTTGTTAACTATCAAACATTAGGCATAGTTAGCATGAAATATGCAAACATAATATTAAGTTTTCAATAAAATATAAAATATAGAAAATAGATCATACCAAATATACAAAGGATGAATAAAAAAACAAATGAAAAAAAGTTAAAGCAAATTATTGTTTCACATAAAATCCAAAATAATTCAACCAATGCATCATGTGCTTGTATAACATCCTAAAAAATGTTATAAAGCTCTATAATGTTTTTAGACCAAACTCAATGTTACATATAAATTTTTAGAAGAATTTTTATCACATCACCATATAAGGGTGGACGGGGCGTCCATCACTCACCACCCACCTATCACTCACAACTTCCAATCAAGTTCTGTCACGTCATCGAGCTTTATTTCATCACTGGTGATGGATTTTAGTGGAAATGCCCATCACTCACCACACCCAACATCATCAACGGTGTATATAAAAAACCCATCATCATCAACGGTCAACAATCAACAACGTTCAAATAATTGATTTTGAAAACGCGTTCTCCGGGCCACGCGTTAAGCCCACCACGCGTTGTGGACTACACCGGCGGTGGTGTTCCACGCGTGGTGGCTTCCCCACAACGTGGCGCCCCGACCACTCTAATAGATTTTTATTTTCTTTTTATCTTTCTTCATTAACTACTACTCACTCACCATATAATAATGTTTGTGGTAGCTCTTAGACATAAACATTTTGCCCTTTCTCTCATCTCTCTCTCTTCTAAATCATCATCCATCTCATTTCATACTTATCAAATGCAATGTAAATGCTATGTATTGGTGATGGTCTTACTTCACAACCCAAAGTTGGTTTTTAATATATAATAAATAAATAAATAAATAAATTGCTAACTCATATGTGAAGAATAAATAGATAATATAATATTAAAGTTGTTTAAGTCGATAAGATTAAAAAGTAGTGAATAAAAATGTATTTTGTCAAAAATAATTTATCTAAAATAAATTGGTGAAAAGGACAGGTTAGATGATTGTGATGGCATGAAGTTCAGATGAAGGTTCCTACAGCCAAAAAACAGTTGTCAATCATGAAGAATACATCAAAAGTCCTGGTTAGTTTAACACTTCCATTTTCATTGATAATGCGTGTAAATGACTTTCGGCTTACATTCCATCTTGTATTTATTTTATTAAATGTTTTGGTTAAAATCATTAGTGGACTCAAAAAAAAATTATGGGGTAATTAAAGGATTTAACTAGGGTTGTAAACGAGACAAGTCGAATCGGGTGGGCTCAGGCTCGGCTCGTTTAAAAATCGAATCGAGCCGAGCCGGCTCATTTTTCTTAACGAGCTGGAAAGTTAGGCTCGAGATCGGCTCATCAAAAGCTTGATCCAACTCGTGGCTCATCGAGCCAGCTCGTTTGTTTAAAAAGGTTTATATTTTTATATTTTTTACAGATAAAGATATACATAAATCCAAATAACAATAAATAAAACATTATTTAGACTAATAAAATAGTAATTTTGGGCATACTACAAATAAAACGAACAAAAAAGATTCTATGTTACTTACCTATATATATATATATTGTTTTAAATCAATTACTAATTAAGATCTATTTCTTTCGATAGAAAATAACCATGTTACTAATTAAACAACATTTCTTAAATATATTAGAATATACACGCGCACACATATATAATTTGGGGTTTAATTTAAACGAGCTAAACGAGCGAGCTACGAATCGAACCTACCTTGGTTTGGGTTCGGCTCATTTACAAACCGAGCGGAGCCGAGCCAACTCGTTTAAAACTGAGCTGCCTTCGAACCAAGCTTTTTTCGAACTTTTTTCGAGCGAACTTCGAGTGAGACTCGAGCCACTGGCTTTATAAACGACCTAAATTTAACCAACATTTTAAAGAGAGCGATCAGGATATTTGTTTAAATGACACTGATTTTTTTTCTTTACTTTGTGAGTGGGTACGCCGCTAGTTTAAATCGTAACATATTTAATACTAAGATAAAAACTACATAGTAGTATATTATACATGTTAGATACATGTTTTCTAATAAATTTTGTAGTATAAATATGCTAAAATGATAATTTGTATGTTTATAAAGACATTCAATAAATCTTGGAATCAAATTTAAAAATTTTATATTGCAAAAACACTTATGTATGATTATTAAGTTGCTTAATACTTGCAATAGATAAAATAAACTAATATGATTAGTGTCAAGTTTAGTCCTTTGCTCTAGTTACTTGTTCCACGTTAATATTTAAAAGATCATATACTAATATAATTAAGCCGAAAAACAATAACAACCAATATTAACACATGGTGTATTTTATAACTATTTATTAAGGGCTTTTTGTCTTAGACAATTTAAAAGGTTTTTAAAATCCCTAATTTCATGCGATTCAAATTTGTAACATTTAATCTATTAAATGGTTTTCATGTAGTGTTTCATAATATTAGATCGCGGGTTGTGAGGCGTGGGTTGGGCGGGGGATGCCAAGCAACGCCGGTTCAACCACACTGCCCAGCGTTGGTTACGACGTTGCCCCGATGGCGTGGCTTTGAAGCCTGGCGTGGGACGGGGGGAGAGGTGAGCTGGCTAACTTTGATTGGCTGGGGACATAGGATCGTTGGGCTAGTCGTTGGCCAACGGCTATTTAAAAAATTCTTTTACTTATTTTATATATAAATCAAACAATTCTTACTCATTTTTACTATCTAAATATTTAAAAACCACTTTCCATCACTAAAAAAGAAACGTGATCTACGCGTGCATCATTTTAACATGATTTTAGAGGATGAAGGGGGTGCAGTAGTTGAATATTATCCCCAGGAGACCGAATCAAAAAACAAATACATTATTGACAAAGAGAGAACACATAACCAAAATCTAATTGAGTCAAGACAAATAAATTCAAATCTTCGAGCTGATTTGGTAGAACATGTTTCGACACTTCTTAGATTCGACGCCATTGAAGATGAAGATGTCTGGTTTTTTTTGTTGATTTAACGTATTTGTTTATTGTAGTTATTTAATATAAAAAATAGATGTTTTTAAAACTACTTTAATTTTATGATTAATTAAAAAAAATTGGTGCCACATGGCACCCCAACGCCGTCTGGCCACGCCCCCTCCACGCCCTTTTTTTTGGGTGTGGACTGGTGGAGCCCACAACTTCCACGTGTCGAGCAATGCCCCCACCTAAGCCCCCTACACCTCATGGTCTTATATAACTAGCACAATTTCATGTTTTTTTAATGTTACAAACAACACATGGTACTAAATAACTAGCGGATACAAAATTTCTTTTATATCTTTGTAATAACACATACCATTACATAACTAGCACAATTTCATGTTTTTTTTTTTTTATAAAAGACAACTATTACATATGTCACACCCCGACCCGCAGCGGAATAAAAGTCAGGGCATAATTGGGTTATCACCATGATATTTACTAAGAAGTTTCATATTTATTAAATTCAAATTACAAACTTAAATATCCAATAAACAAAATTCATACAAATACAAAGGAAACAAAACTAAATGTTTATTCCAACGCAATAACTTATTTATTCTTCTAGGCCATCCTAAGTGTTTCTTTCCTCAACTGGATCACCTGTATCATGTGTAAAACATGGGAGATTTTGGGTCAACAAAAGTTGGCGAGTGAACCTTGATAAAACATTTTAAATAATTGCTTGTTTTATTTATTAAAG